>CAJNIZ010046948.1:101772-146459 GCA_905231905.1 Symbiodinium pilosum | reverse complement strand
CATTTTCCTTGAGCCAAATAATCGGGTTATGCTTCTTGGAGCATGCGTGAAACCACAGCCATTGTACTACCTACTTTGAACCACTAAACTGCGTGTATTTACAACTTGGATACCAAGACTAGGGCTGCAAAAGCTGCAGGATATGTACTATGCTTGAACAATTAAAGAATGCCAGAGAGACTTTCATGGTTCTGTTCCTGAAATTCATGGCGTAGGTTCAGTGGCTAGTGTTCCTAGTTTAAGTTTAGGGAATAGAGGAATGGATCCCTGATAGTAGATCCTATATGATCCCCAATGTTTTCGGTCTGAAGCTGCAATACATGATTCCCTCAAATATGAAGGATATACGAGCTCTACAAAAGTTAGAATTTTCGCCTACTTTCCGAAGACATCAATAGGTAGGAGGCCCACACTACTTCCCGTCAATCACTGGGCCATGAGAGCTGCACCACATCTGCGCCCATGAGTCCTGCTCCTCAGGGTTCAAGGTTTAAGGAATTTATCCTCCTCGCTATCAGAGTCCTAAGCCCACAAAGCGTGCAGCCATGAAACCTAAATCCGGTTCCCGCGTAATTAGCCTTAAGTGTCCCTGAAACCCTAATAGACGGGAGAACCCATAGGGGTAGTGTAGGGGGCGTGCTAATGGAACCAGTAACCCCCAAGGACCTAAACCTTAAACTCACCTACTTGTGAAGGTATGGCTTATAAATTCCCTAAACCCCGAACCCTAAACCCCATAAAACTCTAAACCATAAACCCTGATCCCTAAACCTTATAAGATCTTCCCCAAACCCTGAAGCCTACCCTGAACCCTGTGAAAGCCTAAGCCATAAACCCTACTCCCTAAAGCTTAGAAGAAGAGAATCTCTGACTTCCGGCGCAACGCTCTAAACCCGATAAAAACCCTAAACCTTGGGTACTGCCCCCCCTCAGCAACAGTTGGATAATAACTATAACATGGTTATATATAGCCCTTAATAGGACCCCTAGTGTATAGACTGTTACCAGGTCGTGGCAGTACCCAACCTAAACCATACCCTACTCCTCCCTAAACCTTATAAGAGCATCTCAGGCTTGCCGTGCAAGGCACAGTGCCCTTTCCCTTCCGCTTCTGGTGCGCCAGTCTCGCCTGGGAACGGAAGCTGGACCTCCTGCTAAACCTCCAAGGTCTACTAGTCCCCCTTAAGTAGATGTAGGGCTTAAGGTTTAAGATTCAAGGTTCGGGCTTAGAATTAGGGTTTATAGGGTTTAGGATTTAAGGTATTATCCTCCTTGGGCATTAGTACGGTCTTATTATGATTCTGGGGAAGTCCATATTCTCTCTACTTACGGGGGGCTTTCGGCCTCCTGCTTGGGATCCACCTATAGGAACAGGTATGCGACATGCAGGGAACCCTTAAAGCACAATTAGAATGGAGTGTTGGGGTATCTCATGCTGTGACTATATGAGCTGTAGTCTAAACTCCTAGTATACCCGTTAGTAACCCCTTATAATACTCCCCTTTATAACCCCCTTTGAGGAGTTTCGGCTATAACACATATGAAGGTCACAATTTGGGAGAAATTGATTCAGGCTTCTACATGACACATGGCCTGATAGGAGCAGGTGTAGCGGGGGCCTGCAGAACCTAACAGAAAAAATGCAAGATGAGAGATGGTGGCTTCTCAAATTCTAGCTGCATTTTTCTACGGGTCCTTGCCGTGCGGGCCAGATCATACAGAGAGGTGCCACCTTGAAAACGACGATGGGAATTGTTTGTCAGATGTTGCACGTCAAACTGAAATCTACCGTCTTGTTGCAAGTTCTGGAGATTTGTCTTCAACTCGCATACCTGCCATTAGTCAGTTGAACGGGCAACTTGCTTGCCAAGATTCCATGCTAGCAGAAATGTATCTGTGTATTTGCACAATGCAAAAACCACTCGAACCCTTCACGCTCCCATGGCTTCTCATCCAAGACTCGCAAAGTCTCCTGCTGATCTATGGTGCAAATCTCAGCTCCTCTTAATAAACCGCAACCATGACACTGCTTCTTCGCTGCTGAACACGATAAAGAATACTACACTTGTAGACCGACATGTCTTTTCAGCTGAGGTCACGCTACGTTTTGTCTTGGCTGGCCGTGTATCATGACTCGCGGGGTTTTGACCTGCACTGACCCTGTGAGAAGGAACCCAACCATGAGAGACCTTTAGCTCAATACTGTTAATGAACGCCCCTGAAGGCTGGACCGAAAATATGTGAGCTATAGTCTTGACTCCTAGCTTCCCCTCAATAACCGCTATCCCCTATATAGCCCCCTGTATGGAGTTTAGACTATAGCTCGTATAAGGGTCTGTATGGTTTGCACCCGGAATAGAAGCTCCTACGAGCCGTACGCCCTAAACTGAAATCTCGTAAAAACTTTGTCTAATCAAAGCTGCTAAAGCCCCCATCTGCCGCCAGGACTCACTGGGGTCAACCACCCCGCGATACACAGGGTCTTGTGCTTTGAACTTCCTCAGGGCAACAACCGGACCTAGAGCAAAGTCGTTGTTTGTCTTCCCTGGCTCTCTTCTTGAACTTCCCAACATAAGCCATCATTGACCAAGATCTTTCATGGCAACCGAATGAAGCCCCAAAAGCGGGGCACGGCTCCTGCTGAAACAGTATGGGTATGTGGCCGCTAAATCTCACTTCTTGCGGCGGTGCTCCGACCCTCACGCAACTCTGCTAATGCATAAGTCTGGCCAATTTTGCTGAAATCCACCGACTTGCAATATTGCCCTTTTGGGGTCAAGTCCAGAGAAGCACCACCATCGCGATTTAAACATACTGAAGCTCAACACCATTTGGGTTGAGGCAAGGTTGCACCGGCATTTGGGTATGGGGTAACATAGGAATTATGTATAGATTGCACGGATATTATCCCCCGAGAATGGAGACTCACATGGAAACGAAAATAGAACATGGCATGGACACTACTATCTATATGGGTCATGTAGGGATGACATACTGTGGATGGAGGAAATCTTGCACCACCTGCATAATACGCATTTTTAATGACGTGACGATGCATCCCCGCACCCTCTTTTTAACATTGACAACTGTTCTGTCTGAGGCGGTGCNNTTGGAACAAATTTGTTTCTGGAGGTGAACAATGTCAATGTTAAGAAGCGGGTACGGGGCTGTAAGAAATCTACGAGGTAAAAGCCGTGCAAGATTTCCTCCATCCACAGTAGGGTCATTATGATTCGCCCAGCTTTATCAACTCAGGCCCAGACCTCTTGCCATTGCTCCACGCCTCATCAGACTTTAGGAGATTCTTCTTGGGGCCCTTGGGGCCTTCATGGTCAGTGTGTAGCTTTGGAGGATATCTTGCGCTTTTTCTGCTGCTGGCCTTATGCCTTTTGTACGTGATGGCCACGCTGGAGGCACAAAGCTATCAGAAAATTCTTCCACAGCTTGTCATTGACAAATGGTGGTATGACTTGGGACCGTAAACCTCCTGCAAACGAGAGCAACTTCCAAAGCGTGCACTTGCCCGCATGAGAAAATCCTGAGTAGTCTCCTCATGGAGACGTACTAATGATTTTCAGAAAAAGTCCGTCAAGGGGTACACTAATGAGGGCCTTATACGGACCTCAACACTTGCCATTATCATGTTGAGGTCTGGTTGCAGTACCCGTAACTGTAACTTCACAAGGAAGATAGAACCAAATCATTTATAGTCCGCCCTATAAGCCCCCACAAGACCCTAGTTTCCATGTCATCTTACTTCTTTTCCGTTCGAGTCTCCATTTTAAACATAATATCCCTACATCCAAAAAAAAACTTATGGACCAATCATTGAAGGCCCCTATAGAACAATGGCTGTCTCGAGCCCGGCCACCTTTTCCTTCTTCTTCGTCTTCTGCACGCGGCCGCGGCCCATGATCGCAAGCTTTTGCTGTCGGACGCTTGGCTCGGAAAGCAAGGGTCTAGCTGGGCTGAAGCTTTGGGGGTTCTAAGATATCATAGGACTTTGTAGGGCATGGACAGCACTTGCGCAAGGAGGTAGGCTATAGTCATCAACATGCCTGTATTCTTGACACTACTTTGGCAGAGACTGGGCTTCATGGCTACAAAAAAATGGTTGTTGAGGTGTTCGGTGAAGGTGGGCTTAGAATGCTTGCTGCCCAAGAGGGCGCTTGTAGCTGTTTGAGCAGACCATGTAGGCAGCACTCCGGGTAAGTCTGTTTGTGGGTCTAGGGACACCTGCATTCCATCTCTATGCGTGGGTTTCCTAAAGCAGGGGCACATAAGAGATATGAGCACGATATGCATAATAATACTACATATGTATGCATATATATATAAATATGTTGTTGAATTCTATTGGGCTCCTAGTGGGACTTAAGGTATACTGTATTCCTTGATCAAGGGGTACTGGGCTCCCTTGGCATTGTGCATGTAGATTCTCTCATGGAATTTGCGCATGCTGGTCAAGGAGCAAGGGCGCCTCCGTAAGAAAGTACGACTAGAACTGAAAACTGCAATAATAAGAACGAGGACAGCACAAAAAACTACAAACAATATGTTATCCATACTTGGTCATGATAGCGAGACTGACAGTATGGATGATGATGATGATGATGATGGTGCTGATGATGTTGATGATGATGATGATGGTGATGATGAAGTCTCAAACCTGTACGCATGAACATCCCAAGTCCCAGCGTGATGCAGCTGCGTGGCAACAAGTGGTGTTTCAGAGACGTCGTTCTCTCTACTAGCGTTGATAGCATGCTAATGCGCTGCCCCTCGTGCTGTTGCTGCCCTCTACTTCTCCTAGCCATTGTGTTCTGTCCTCAGCACTTTGGAGGACGACAGGTCGTGCCGCTTGGTCCTTCCAGGAGTGAAAACTGCTGGGCTTGTCGGGATGTCTCTCTCTTTCCAGGCATCTGTTTGGGAATACCGTGTGGGCAGAGACATGCCCGCCTTGTCAGCCAGCAGGTTCTCCAGCGCCTCCAATCACCGGATTGTGAGCTCAAGTCTTACACAGCTTATTTGGAATGGACGCTGAAGAGGAGATCTTCCCAAAGCTACCCTTTGGAAGTTCGCCGGAAGGACAGTTCCCTACATAAAGACAACTTGCTTATGTAAAAAACGAAGTGTAATGGGAAGGTATAAAAAAGGGTTATTTCCATGAAAGGAGGTTCCCACCAAAAAGCCTCAAATAGCATAAGCAAGTTCATAAGGACTGCAAAAAAGAAGTCCCGAATCTCTTCAAATTTCCAAAATATGGAAGGCCCTATTCTACCTGCTAATTCTTCAGACTCTCCATACACCAACAAATATCCTATGCTTAAATTGTGTGGGTATGCTGGGTTGCTGTTTTCTGCGTAGAGCTACCTAGTTGATATAGAATGAAGGGGACCTTTAAAGTAAATCACAAACCCCATCCCTAAACGCCCATATCATCCATTCCTCAATGCCCAACAGGGAGAGAACTGAATCGTTGAGATTGAGGATCCTTCTGCAATTGGGAATAGGAGGTCTATGCGGGGTAGAAAGTCAAAGGCTTGTGGTGGAGAATCAGATGGCAACAGATACAGAAAATTAAGTGGAAACTACCAGTTGCCACTTGCATTGCTGAACAGGTTCTGTTGGTGGCTCATGCCGTTGAACTCAGAATTCTGTTTGGCCCAACAAATAGATAACCACCAAAGAACAAGTGGTCTTACATTGTCACATGATTCGTATATTTAGGTCCATTTGTTGGTTTGCCATCCATTTGAACCCTATAAGCTCAACTACCTCTCAGCTGCGGAATATTCCTTGAGGCACCAGAGGACCAGCAAGGGTTTTCCGCATCTTTGTAGAAATCAGAAGGAAACATCCTCAGTTAAAAATCACCAAGCCACCACGGAAAGATGGATACATCCAACCTTGGTCCCCCCTGTATATGGGTAGTTCCCAAAATTAGGGTCCCATTTTGGTAGCCCTAAATATTAGGTGCCGTGGACAAATCTATAAGCAAAAGCGGCCCATAATTTTGAGAACAACCCATATACCCCTAAATACTCTCATCTTTCCAGTGGCAAACCATGCCTGGACTCTGCGGAACCCACCTTTTCAAGAGTATACCCCCTGCTTTCGTAATATCTAGCCCTAGAACAATCCTAAATCCAGAATCCTGAATCCTGGGGCCTGACCCTACATTCTGAATCCTGTAAACCCTAACCCGACAAACTGTATAAACCCCACAAACCCTACGAATCCCTGTAAACACTACAAACCCTAGAGATTGAACTGCCTCATCGGCGCCCGGAAAACCAAGCTCATCGCTGGGGAGGAATCCAACGCCTCGACTTCATCATAGGGTTTATAAGGTTTAGGGCTTAAGGTGTATAGTGCTTCGGGTTTAGTGTTCAGGGCTTAAGGTGTATAGTGTTTAAGGTTTAGGGTTTATGGTGTAGGGTTTTGGGTTTGGAGTTTAAGGTTGGATTGAGATTTTTAAAGCAACCTTGAACGCTCTTTCGGGAATTATTTTGAGCTTTCCTTTGCAAATGCAAAGCAAGCAGAGGAAGTGAGGGCCATCTGGGCCTGGGGATCCACCTTTGTCTTACCTTATCTCCTGAAATATTCGGATCCTTCTGGTACTACAGTATGACCCTCCCGAAAAGGGACCCGCAATGCAACCCCTGGTAGGATCCTGGTCACGTCTGTTCTTGTCCAGCTTTCAGTACTCATCATTCCAAGCGGCTCCCGACGAATCCACCTAATCGCAGGCGGCACGCCTGCGCGATGACAAGAATCAGAGGTGCCACAGTTGTGTCCGAAGTGCAGATCTGTGCTTTGTAGCGACCTTTAGATAGGCATAACTTGCAGCACTACAAAATCTAACAGTGGGCGCAAATGGAGTGCTGTTTGGCAGGAGTTGTCGCACGTTGCTGTTTCATAACTCTAGAGAATCTTTGCCAAATCACCCCTGGAATAGGGAAAGCTTTAACTGGGGGCAGACTTGCTGACACCGTAAGGGCTCCAACAAAAGGATCCCAAAGCCAGAGAGGGATACATGATGATGATGGGGAGATTATGCGACCTTGTTAAACTATCATGTGGGACACGAATCCTGCTTGACCTGGTGTACTTGAACCCTTGGAATCATGGAAATTAAGGAAGTATAGAGCATATAATACACCTAGCGTGATGCAGAATTTTGTCCGCGATTCGTAAGAAGTCTGATCAAACTTTTTGCTGCCACTGCAGGCCTCCTGTAGATAGATGTCCAAAGCTGCAGTACAGCCTGGCACAGAGCTCCAAGCATGAGACCATGAAACCCTAGAAAAGTCCTTGCAAATGGAACTCTAAACAGGTTCGTACTAAGACCACCATCCTTACCAACGGGAAATTGTATTTACGTTTGGAGTTCTGTGTTAAGTCTGAGGGTAGAAGACATGAACTACGCTTCGGGTTGGCGAGTTCAACCCAGCACATCTGCATGATCTCAAGTGACCCCTTAATCACCACTATAGTAGTCCACTATATATTAACCCCTTTGAGGCATTTAGGCTACGGCTCCAGTGGTGCGGGACTTTCTCCAAGCCACCCTTGGTCTCCATTCGCAGATTCTGGCATATGGGCGCAGAATCGGTCGCGCTGGCAGTAGGGGCTCTGCAATGGTAGTTAATAAATATGATTGCACTAGTTTGGGCGCCTATCCGGGGTGTTTATGCATTGTCAGGTTTGTCTCGAACATGACTAAGCAGCAGGAATCTTACCCCCGCAACCTTCGACTCAACCGTATCATAGGCTGTCTGACATCCTGGCAAGAAAGAAATTGATATTGCCATTTGCGGAGTTAGAAGCCCCGACTACAGGTGGCAGGTACAATCCCTCGTTGAACACAGCATGTCAAAAGAACTCACAAGTTTCAGGGATCTCAAAATGGCACCTTGCGACAGCCCTCCAAGGAAGACCCGCTCACCGTGGCCATCCAACCGATCCACCTTCTGGCTGGAGAATGTTGCCGCTTGAGGCATAGCAACGGTTTTGGAGGTTAGGGCTTAGTGAACACAATTTGAGCTGCTTATATAGGAGGGTACCGTGATAGAGATAAGTGCCTTTCGGCAGACGTTGTGTGAGACCACCCTAACAAGCCTCTACTTACTGGCTCTTAGTAGGGAATGGAGGGATTGATCCCCATAGTAGCCTCACTCTCCATGGGGTTTAGGGATTAGGGTTTCTGGACGAGGGGCATATGAACACCAATAATGCACTAGCTTCCACGTGGTTTTCCGTTCCTTCCTTCCCTACTACCAACCATGAAATCTTGAGTTGGCACCTCGGCATCCAACAGATTGGCGAGGCGTTGCCTCTGCTCCTGCAGCAATGCTACATCACCTGAGCAACATGTTTTGGACGTTGAACAAAGCAGGTCTGTGCTTCTGTTATGAAATGCTCACGAAGGGGACATAACCTTTCTGTGTAATCTTGCTCTGTATTGGGAGCCCCAAATTAATCGTACTCACCTCTGGGAAGATAAAAGCCAGGCTGTCCTCAAAATATGAAACTTTAAAAGGTGCTCCTTGTAGACTACTGTACCTCGTCTACATGGCGTTCCTGATCTTCTTCGTGGCCGTTTTTGGCATGCACGTGCGGATGCAAGGAAACCTCTAGGCCCCATGCCCACTTCATTGCTGTCGGCAGAAGCATACCTGATCTTGCGCACTCTATGTTTGAACTGCAACATCCCACAGTTCAGCATGACCTGCATAGGTCTGGCAAATCTTTGCCATGCATGCCCCAATAATGACTGCGGTACATCGATCCCCGTGAACACTCTCTGTTTGAGGGTCCTTTTCTGTAGCTCTGAAAATCTCAAGATGTCATTTCATGCTACATTGTGTGCTATAATTCAGGATACGCTTGCAACCGAACAGAACTTTAGGTCCCTGCTCGTGCCAGGACGTCTCCACAGGCCTCGGCCAGGCCAAGAGATATCAAACTACAATGGTCCACTAGCCGAGCCAGCATGCAGCAGTTTGGGATAGCCAGGAACGAGTGCAGAACACCTTTGCACCCAGGCGCCCCGCCCCCAAGGCTGCGCGATCTTCGGCGCCGTGGGCAGGGCCACGCGTAGGCCGCGTGCCCGCGCGGCGCCCTGGGTCCACGGCGTGGAGAAGCCTTTCAATGTCTGAACTCATGCTGAAAGAGGTAAGGGCATAGGGCTAAAAGGTAGGAGGTCACAAGGTTTACAGACAACTGGCCTGCCTTCTTCTGGCTTGCAGAATTTAGGAGATGGAGATCATACGGAGTGTCTTCACCAAAGTATCCTTGTATGCAGCCGCTCTTGCAGCACGATCAGCCGCGCCCCCCCCCCCCCACTGCAGAAAGAGCCACCTCAGAACGCCTGCTTCATCTGATGCTCGTGAAACTTGAGGCCATTGCATGGATAAAGACAAACTTGAAGTTTCAAGAAGGCCCACTGTGCATCAGCACACTTTGTTGCGCGAATGAAAACTGGTAAGAGGAACTCACTACGTGGTTTTCCTTTCAGAAAACCGGCAAAAACACTGAACAAATGTAGGCCCCGCAGCGTCCCACCCTCCAGATAGACAGCCCCCATCATATAGGAATGCTGCCACATGAATGCGCCCATTCAAAACATGGCAAGCCTGGTGACAGGCGATCCAGCAACGGCTGGACATACTCCTTGCCACCTCGGGAGAGCTACGGTCCTCTTTGAAACATTGGATTTGGGGTTTCCCAAAGTTGAGGGTCCCCCTTTTAGAGGGGGTACCCAGATTAAGGATTATAGTATTTTAGGGTCCCGAAACCGTAAACCCCAAACCCCAAACATACTGGGGTGCAGTCTTGCTTGAGGGGGCTCCTGGGATGAACTGTGTGCTTGGCGATTTTTTCGGCCATCGACTTTAAATGACTATGTTTTGTTGGGGATGCCCAGCTTGGCTTAAGAAGCCTAACAGTGACACTTCATAGGGTGCCTTGTAGCCTTGGGGAAATTGCGCCTGTCATAGAATGCCATCCACATAGACCACTGCAATATTCCCACGTAATAATCTTGAATTTTCTTCTGAGCCCCAGAGAAAACACACCAGTGATTTTGGTCCAAACTCTCACGGCTTTTACAGCCAAGGCAGCGGCATCGGCCAAAGGCGTGCAAATACACGATCCTTGGCACATGGGTTCTAACCCATGATCTTTAGCTGGTTGCAGCTTCCCGCCACCCTGCAGCTACCTCATGCCTGGCGCATCATATAATCCCAAAGGCCTTGCTTGTTGCAACGCATTGCTGGTTGTATGCTGGCCAACCACGTGCTCCACTTCCCTCAGAAACAACGTGTTTCATTTTTCCTACATCTTTGGCTTAACAGAAAGGTAGTTTCCAAAATTAAGGTCCCGTTGGTACCCCTAAATATCCGGTGTTGAAATATGATCTATAACCAAAATGGGCCCACAATTTCGAGAACCACCCAGAAGAGGATTTCTAGAGACGAGAATCGTATGCGTGTGGGCACTGCCCTCGGCAGGGCCTGTTGAAGTGTCCTCCAAGTCCTCCGGCACTACGGAGTGAGTTCACGGGTGCTACCCAACACCTCCAAACTCCCCTGAATATTCCGATTGCCTATCTAGAGTTCTCATGCCCAGCATGTATGTACTGTAGTGTAATGTATGTACGTTTGTTTGTTTTCTAGTGATTCTCGGAAAAAAAAACTTGCAAAACCCAAGAATCTCCAGCCTAAGCCTCAGCAGTCACCTAACAAGATTCATCCTGTCAGCCAGGAGCTGACGCCAAATCCAACACAGACTTGGCTAGTTTCAGGGACCCTGGAGGCGGTATTGGGCCTTGGGGCTTCGGTATCTTGAGCACAGCCTCTCAAAGCGTCCCACAAAGCTGGCAATCAGCTCACATCCTAAAAAGGAAGCATATAATTGCGGCACAAGATATGCTCCACCAACAGATCAAAATGCAAATCTCAAAATGAGCGGGCTGACAGCTTCGACAGCCAGCCACTGTCTCTTCCTTTTCCTTGCCTGTCATTCTCTATACGTACTTATTGTACTACTACCCATACTTCTCCTCCTCCTCTTCTCATAACTTCTTCCCCAATCCTCCTCGGTCCACACCGGCGCGAAGGGATCCCAGCGTGGTGGCTCCTCCTTTGCTTGGAGGCGTGGCGCGTAAGCAAACGGAGTAAGAGTCTACGGTAAACAAAGCAGGATACAATAACTCTCTGTGGCTCCCAGACCCAATTTCCCAGGACAACTCAAGCTCTAGTGACTGCGAGATATGTATTCCCGCTACAACAGCACACCCACCGTCTTTGAATCCCTTTCTTGTCGGCCAAACTGTGCCTCAGCAGCTCGATAGACACCGGGTCGTCGCGCACGGAAGCAGCGGGAGAAGGCTGCAGCTCCTGGAAACTATCAAACTAATCCCTACCTTAAGAATGGACCCCCTCTCGGAGGGGCTGCCAGGAGGCTAAGGCTCCTGGTGAATAAGGAGTTCGGGACTTGAGAGCGTTTCGGATCAGTCTGAGAGCGCTGAAGGGTTCGGGCACCTTGCTACCGGCCTTTAATGGAGTTTGCACCGAAGCACCGTGTCTAGTAGCTTCTTGCACTGCTTGCGAAGAGTGGAGGGCACCATGGGAAGGATCAAATTGGCAACGCTGTACCTTGTCCACAGAACTCCCTATGCCGTATCTTCAACAATGTACCTTATAACACCATCTGAGCTTGACCTTCGTGCCTGTTATCCTTCTTCTGAGCGCAAGGTACAACTCCCGCTTAACTACAATAGTCACGGAGACTGAGGACGACTTATCACCTGTTGCAGGGACAGAGGTACTCTAGTATATTATAGTATAATAGTATTACATACTACTATAGTATAGTATAATATACGATATCTTTCCCAAAGTCCACCATGCCCTGAAGTGCACATGTGCCGGGCCTAGCGTTCCTGCAACGAGTCGGCCGGAAGCCTCCGGAATGAAATCACATCCCAGACCCCCTAAAGGTTCCAAAAAATGGACGCCCCCCAATAGGGCTTAGGGTTTAGGGTTTCGGGTTTAGGGACCCAAAAATGGACACCCCCCAATATGAACCCCTTACTACATTGGGGAAACTAGGGGTATATTAAGGGGCTACATTTTTTTGGATCCTTGACGGGGGGGATGCGAGGATAGCGACAAGATGAGGCGGACGACGACCCTGAAACCCTCTTGACCTTGTTTTAATATGAGCGTTAAGGGTTTAAGGTCTAAACTCCTGGTATCCCCCCTTGATAACCCCTTGAAAGAGTTTACTAGCTCTTAATATGCACGCTGACCTTGAATGGCAGGCCTACGACCTACTGTCACGTTGTGGCTGCTGCGTACTTCGAAGTGGAATCATGCCTAACATGGTGTAACCGAGAAGCTTCAAGTACTCAATAACCATAGGTACTTGGGTCTAGAGTACTAATCATTATAGTACAGGTTTTGGGTAAGTAAGTATGTCACTATTAGGTACTTGGACCCTTGAGGTAATTGATGGCTCTAGATCTACACATTCGTCCGAATGAGGGCTTGTCTTCACAAACCAACTACCAGGCTTTACACCCCAGACTCAAACTTGTCTGGCTACATATTTAAGGCAAACTCTTCCCCGCGGCGATCTCCTTGTCAAGTGCTTACTGCCGATGTGTCAAGAAACAACTTCCTTCACATGGGCGCCTGCGTGCCAAGACTTTCTTACAGACCAAACAGGCTCAAGCCGGTAGTCTAAAGACTTTGCACCCAAAAGCTCCTGAGCCCTCTACAAGTCAAAAAAGGCTAAGTAGCCCTACCCTACCCTGAGCCCTCTGCTTTTGCCTTGCCAGGTGCTTTGGAGGTTGTGACTCCACTTGCTGGCCTCTTGAGGGGCAGGGATTTGTTCGACAGAAGAACAGCCACCAAATGCGAGGTCACCAGAGGGATTGAGCCAATTCCAAACTCCAGGTTTGGGAGTTTTGGCCTTTGCTTTCCAACCTCTGGTACAATTCTGTGAGCATATATATCTATGTATATATATATATCTATACGTATATATATGTGTGTGTGTGCCAAAATCAAAAGCGCAGCTGCTACAACGTTCTAAGGTGCCTTGGATCTGAACGACTAGGTCAGTCACCCCCCAAGACCGCGCTGAAATTCGACAAGTATCTCCTAACCACATGGCAGTTTCCGTGAATAGGGGAACCTCAATACAGACCCCAGTATAAATCTTTTTCTGGGGACCCTCAAATAGGGGACCCTAATTCTAGGCTACCTGCTGACCCTGATATTCCTAATAAAAGCCCCTTTCACCCATACCAAATAGAAAATATTGGGCATATCTTACAGGGAGTTGGTTCTCAATGCCTCAAGGCGGTTCTCTTGGGTCTGGGTCCTCCTCAGCAGCACTGCCGAAGGGGCCGAAGCCGTCGAGGCTATGGCCAGCATGTCTACGGATTTTGGGCTTTGACGCGGTTTAGGGTTTAGGGCTTTGGACAAAATGGGAAAGAAAAGCCTTTGCCGGCTTTTGAGTGATGGCTTCCCAATATTAGGGGTACCTTTTTCGGAGTCCTGTAACACGGATTATATTCTTTTGGGGTCTATATGGGGTTCTCCCCCTTACTTAGAGAAACTGCAATTGGGAGCCTTCGTGAGGATTTGCCTTGCAGATTGGCGGAGAGGTTCCAAACCGGACTGCGTACAGGAAAGTTTGTATTGACGGCTAAGAAAGGCTTATAGCGGCTTCATGGGAGAAAGGTTGTAGCATTTTTGATGATTGGTCTGGAAGTCGGTTCATCAGTATATAGGGGATCTCGCAACTTCAGCTGGTAGTCAGCATAGGGGCTTAGGGTTGAGGGCTTGTGTGCCAGCAGTGAAGCACTCTTATGACATCTGGCTATGGGGTGCTGAGTCTTGGGGTTGAGGACGCCTGAACTGTGTTGGGCTCAGTGTTTTGCGAGTTTTCACCCAAGCTATCTGCAATTGCTTCGGCAAAGGCATGCAAAGACAAGTCAAATTCCTGCTGTCCATGCGTATTCTAGCGCTGATGCTTGCCAGGGCGCGCAGGCGTCTATTTTCTCAAAAGAAGGGCCCAAGCCGGCTGCAAGTGAAGCAGCAGTTGCGCCAAATCAGTTGGGTGAGGCCCCGCTGTCTGCGGTATGCAAGATCCACGGTGCTACCTTGCTGCCTCTCTTCATGGATCTACCTGACCCAATGTTATACACAATAGTCTATCAAGGACAGCAGCAGGTTCAGGCCTGGGCTTCCCAAGCTTAGGGCTACCTTTTTGGGGTTCCCATAGTAAGGCCCCCTTCCTGGAAACTCTAAGGTGGAGTTGCGCTTCGCATCGCTTTGCTACGTACTCTGCGTGGGCTAATTCGGATGCTCCCAAATGACCTGCACAGACCCCAAGCTTTTCCCGGAAAAGTGGCACCCCGCAGCAAGATCTCTAGGCATTTTCAGGATGGCGGCCCTAAACCCTAAACCGAGTTGTGGGAACTTCCTTCAACGCGCTGGTGGCAGTCATCTTCTGGTCCAGCGCGGTCTGCCCCGGTTCCCTGGCATTCATGTCATGAAGCCGCGAATTGGGTCTAGGCTTTAGAACAGAAATAATGCTAATAATACGAAGAATAAAAAAAAGTTATAATGGTAGTAATAGTATCAATAATGACCTATTTAGGGTCTGGGCCCCGGGGCGGTGTAAGATGGCAAGAACTTACAATGATGGCTACGGTACGTAACACAGCAAGTACACTATTTGATGCAAATCTTAGTGTTGGGTTTCCATGTTAGTTTGGGGGATGTGAGATCTTCTCTTTAGCACCTTTAGAGATGTCATCTCTGTGCACTACATCAAAATTTGCATCTTGGCTTCACAGACCACCAGGTGGTAACCTAAGAAAGGGGCATCAAAGAGAAATGAAGGCTCCGGGGTAAGCCCTAATTAATTCCAAGCCTTTGCTGTTTACTCTGGGTGGCTTACACCCTGATTGC
The DNA here is from genome assembly GCA_905231905.1 of Symbiodinium pilosum. NCBI lineage: Eukaryota > Dinophyceae > Suessiales > Symbiodiniaceae > Symbiodinium > Symbiodinium pilosum. The sequence continues at coordinate 131,463 of CAJNIZ010046948.1, read as the reverse complement.
AGCAAGTCCTGTGCTATTAACCCCAACAGGGGACCTCACAGCTTAGAGAACCCCAACCCCGAAACAATGCGGTAGCCCTCTGACATATGCATATGATGCTGTGAAGGCCCCGGATGCTGCCAACACTCATTTCTGATGTACACACTACAACAGCCTCTCCCTTAAGAACGCTTCGGACGGAAGGTGGCCAGGAGGGTACCCAAAATAGAAATCATATCAGGCCTCCTGGTGGTCCGCGTAGGCCTTGTGATAATTACCTGCCTCGAAGTATCCTTGACCTGACTCCATAAAACCCTTCAAGTCTTGGACCTAAACAATAAGTCCTATAAGCTCACGGCCTAAGCCCCAAACCTTTTCAACTCACAAGCCCCAGAACCAAACCCTAAACCCTAAACTTTAAAACCTAAACCCTCAACCCTAAACCCTAAGGCCTAAAAGCCCTAAACCCTCAACCCTACACTACAGCCTCAACCCTAAATCCTTCAAACATCCACATAGGCCCTGCTTTTTTCGTCCCGGTCTGTCATGCCCCGCGTCTTAGTTGCGCCGGAGTCGGGCAGGGTGCGGGATGGAAACTTGGAGCCCATGGGTAAGTTTAGAATTTAGGGTTAGGGCATACGGTATAGGGTTCAGGGCTTCGGGTATAGAGTTTAGGGTTTAGGGCACAGGGCTTAGTGTTATTTAGGGTTTAGATTTTAGAGTATAGGGTTTCGGGTGCGTGGCAGTGCGTGGTGTAGGGTTTAGGGTACAGGTGTAGAGTTTAGGGTGGTTGAGGGGAACATAGGCCATGTGAGCTATAGTCTGAACTCCTAGCATCCCACTTAATAGCTCCTATAATAGTACCCTACATAATCCCCTGCATAACCTCGCTTTAGGACTTTAAACTATAGCTCAACGTAGAAACGAAGAATTAAGGGCCTACAGGTTTTGGGAGTGACGGGTATATTTGAGCAGCTGATTGGGAGGGCATGATACCTTTCTTTGTGGTTGCAGGAGCCTCGGCAGCCGTTCGAGATATCACTTAATCTTAAAGTCGCTCGCGCTGGCATTACAAGGCGCCTGGGGTGCATCATTGCATGCCTGGGAGCATCTTCGAATGAATTTATGTTTGTCAGAGGGGCGCAGTAACTGTATCCACTATCGCAGTTGTTGGGGTGATGTGGGTATTTCGCTGCCTAACTCGTGACAAAAAAACATTCAGCACATTTCCAGAATCAGGAATCAGCATGCCCTTCTTAGAAGTTCTTGGCTGAAATGCCTAACCGGTCAAAGAGGTCTCGCATGCAAAGGCTCGTGAGGCCGCACGAAGGAACCAGCAGAACGAAAAAAATGATCATGGCTTTCTGACTCATACGGCATCCTCATGCCTGATCCCCTAAACCAAACCTCATTGGTCACTTGACCCAAAAGTCCAGACCTGCCAGCGACAGCCAAATACATGGAAAGGTCACTGTGAAGGTTGGCTATGCGCAGGAGCTACGCTAAACACGCACACCTAAACTAAACCCTAGCCTGAAATGTCTGGAAAAAACAATGCAAGGACCAGCTGGTTTTGATTGAGCTCAGTTTTTCTCCATCCCGTCACCTTTGTAGAGTAGCCTTTGGAAACCCTAAGGGTCCAAATACCTAGCCACAACCATAAGCGAAAGGGTGAGAATGACTACAAATCCTTCTAACACTGGAAAATATTGGGAATTCCTGACTCTAGCCATTGTAAGGGTAGGTTTGGGGGAAGTCTGTCATGGTTAGGTACATGGACCCTAAGGCAAAGGGAAAGCGATGTAGATTCTGTGCATGGAAATCCCATGCAAGCTCCGCCACAGTGAGGACACCACATCGACGCAAGATAAGTTGGTTGAGAAATCCATGCCTTGCAGTTCAAGTTGGGCACTAAATCCTGAAAACACTTGTGAGAGGCAGAGCCCTCTGACCCCAAACCCTCTTCCAAGACATAATTCAGCCCATAACCCCTAACAATTGTCGGAAATCAAGGTAAGTATCCACGCTCCAAAAATTGTACATCGACAGCTAGACTGTTCGCATATGAAACAAAGAAAGGGTGTGTTTGCTCCTTGGAGCCAAGCCGTTTAGATCTTAGGGCCCAGGGTCTAGTACAAGGCTCCGAAAAATGTGGCAGAGCGACCCTCTTGCTGCAGCGAGCTGTAACCGCTGGGAGGAACCAAAAGGTAGCTTCCCCCTAAACTGCACTGAATCGAGCACATGTTTGTATGAAGTACCTTACTAGCCTATATAAAGCTACATACTCAACCCACACCTCGAAATCCGTAATCAACAAAATCCGTAATCAACAAGACCTCTACTTTTTGCATCCTCCCAGGGGTCTGGGGAGGAGGGCTGGCTTCATCCTGGCAAGATGGCAGTATGCCCGCTGTACCTGCTATGCAGTGCTCAGGCCCTCAGTACCACAGACGCTGCGGTAGGACCAAGAACCAGTGTACCTGATTGTGCAAATGTGTACGTTACCTATGCTGCAAATAAGACGGAGACTGGGACGTCCGGCTACAGTTTGCACTTCGACGTCTCAGGGGCCTGAGTCACGAGTATAGATAGAATCAAGAGCTGCGCCATCCTCTACGTAGCCACCTGCCGCCGCCCGACGACGGGCTGACCGCGACCTGGAGTACTGGGACAGATTTTGTCAATCATTGCTGCTGAGAATCCTAGGCCAACAACCCGTACTGTCCAGTAACGTCACATCTGGCGCCGTAGGCAATAGTCCTTACGAATACAAGTGAAGATCATGGTAGGATGCTAGTCTTGTAATAAGTACATCAGGAAAAGTAGTTAGAGGAAGCAGCGCTTGTGGACGTAGCAACCGACTTTTCTAAACAGTGAAACAAGCTGCTCACTACCTACTTGTCAACAACAGGAAGCATACAAATCCCAAATGCTTACTTGGAGGGTCATGGGGAGTTTGTACGTAGGTTAATTTCCCCTATAAGCCATATAATAACCCTAGTTATCCCTTTGATATACTTACTAAGTCTCCATGACCCTCCAAGTACGGGTCTACGACACTAGGAACCTGCCTGGCTCTGTAAGTTATGATAAGACAAGACAGAAGGTATAACATGATGAGCAGGCATAATAACATGGTAACCATATTAAAGCAGATAAACCATGGTAGAAGCTTGTAAATCATGGCAAACAATGGTGAATTTTCGTAAACAATGGCAACCGAAGACAAATCATGGCACATACTGGCAAATAGCGGTCAAACATAGCTGCAGATCGGAGGATCGCAATATAAACGACGCAAAGCTGTGATCCTCATCATAAGATCCTTAAAAGGGAACTCTAATCCCTATCAACCCCTACATACTCCCACTTGCCATTTTGTTTTCCATTTTCTTTTCCATTTGATTCTGCGCTATTGGGGAAATATCCTTAAACCCTAAGCCCTAGACCCTAATCCCACAACCCCGAACCCTAATCCCTAAACCCCATTCCCTTGTGACTTCCTTAAATCCCAAAAGAAGTCCCGTGGCCCGCAGGGATGGTGTGCAGTGCACGTGCGCCTCCTTCAAATGGGGCGCACGGCGAATTCCAACAAGTATTGGTTTGCTACTGCCCCCACCCGATAAATGTCAACTTAGGAGTGTACTGAAACTATGTAGATAGAATATGGCTTTGGAATATTCGAATAAGATCCCCATATTCCTTCTACTTGAGGTGGAATATATAACGATACTGCAGCTGTGATGTTGGGTGACTGCTGCCCCCACCCAACTGTAGATGGAGGATTTGTGCACCACCTTCTCTCCCCAAAGTGTACCCGTATTGGTGGGTGGGAAAGAGATGTTCTTCATCCACCTCATCTATCACACGCATATGTATATATGCACGTGTATATATATATATGTATACGTGCTATGGGGTGGCCGGGCCCGTATGAAGGCTATCCTGTTGCTACAACTAAGGGCTGTTTTAGAAGATATTCAGAACCTGTTTCATAGCTCACTACGGGACCGGTGTCTGTACAATCCACCCTATGCGTTGAGGCCAAATGAAGTCGCTATAATTTGGGTTGCTCTGAAAATCATGGGCCCCCTTGGTTATAGATTATATTCTGACACCTCGTGTTTTAGGGGTGCCAAAATGGAATCCTAATTTTGGGAACTGCCCATTTGTCCACGACTAGAATTCTGCAGGAATTCTGGGTGGGCACAGTATCCAAAGTATTGGCACATTGGCATGGATGCTGGCTGGTGAATCCGACTCTGAGCCTAAGGTAAATCTTGTCCTCTGTGGGGACACCTGCAAAACTAGTCTTCCTCTGTGGGTTTTCATGTGATCCGTAGGAATCTAAATAACCCACGGTAGGGTACTGTTTAACGACATCAAGACCAAAAGTAGGTGTTATTCATTCGCTTAGACCCCGGGAGGAACGGCCAAATCATGGTTCCTCACATACTGTTAAGTGTAAGACAGCGCAAGATTTTCTATCCCCTCTGGCACTTGCATACATCCTACATCATCCTACTTTAGGTCCACGGCTGCTTGGAGAAGAATGATACCACTGCCACGATCACTCCCTGATACGGTCGGCAAGAAGATGTTTGTGGAAATTACGGTTCTTATAAGTCTTGTGCCACTAAAGTAGGGGTCCCCTGAATAAACGTACACAAAAGATACATACATATATGTATATATGAATATATGCATTATATATATATATACAGAGAGAGATGGAGGATCCCCCGAAAAGGGCACTAAGAATTGGAACCACCCAAACTGCTGCCATTATATCCATCCCACGTTCTGATCATTGCGAAGTCGCTGTGCAGGCTATATTGCGGCTGAGGGCTCTCACATTGTTGGATTCCGAAAAAACTCAAAGTGTGTTGAGGGCACTGTAGGCCTATATGGAATTTGAATAGGGTGTTGGGGTGTATGATGTTATTATGCTAAATAATTACGGAATATATGTTATAAAGGGGTTGATATTGGTTCTTATCCTGGGCATCTTCGGTCGCAAACCTTCCTTTCTAGCAGGAGGGAGTGGTTGGAGGACACCATCCTCCTGCAACAAAGCCTCTCAACCAAGGACTCTCCTAGAAACCCAAATCCTAATCCCAAAGCTCTCATCCCTCCCAACACATGTAGGGGTTTCCCAAAAGTAAGGATACCTATTTGGGATGCCCTATAGTAAGTAGTAAGGACTATAATATTTCGGAGTCTCTATTGGTTCCTCCCTACTATTTTTTTGATACACTACCACGTCTTGCCTGGCCTGGAACCGGATCCAAGTATTTTAAATGCGGGTGGATGGGGGAAGATCGCGGGCTCGAACAGCCGCGCAACCCGGCGCACCTTTAAAGGCCCAGCACCTGCGGCCTGAGTGCATGTATGCCATGGAACACCTCAAGGGTTTAGGGTGTATGCCATGGAACACCTCAAGTGTTTCGGGTTAAGGGTGTATGCCATGGAACACCTCAAGGGTTTCGGGGTAAGGGTGTATGCCAGGGAAAGCCTGCAGATCTATGTCATCATGGGATCCTTACACCCCCCCCGTACTCCCCTTCCCCAAGAAGAAAAGCCGCCAACAATGGTTTATTTGGGCCTTGTTTGCGGAGAGGGGGTGTAGTACACGATCCCTTGATGTTAGACCCCTTAAAGAAACTACAGTTTGACGGATCCTGGATCCTCCTCTTTTTATTGGAGCAGCTCGCCTTGATGCTCTAAACTCCGCTACTACTGACACAGCAGTCCTTTATCACCTTTGAGGTGTTCAATCCTCCGCGTTTTCAGCCTCTCTCACGCCTCCGAGCTTCGAGGCTGCAAAACTGAATTGGTATTTGGCCTCTATTGGCCAGACTGTTCACGGCCTTACATGATACGCACAGTCCTAGCGCCTGAATAGTATGTAATTCGGGCACGGGTTGTTTCTTTTAGAAATATTTCGGCCCCAAGTACATGCCATTTCAGTACTTTGACCATTCCGTGTCCGACAGTAGCTAGTCCAGGTACTTGTGATATTGGCCAGATCTAGCCATGTTTCTTACTGCTGCTATGGACAAAACTCTCTAAGATGAAAGCTCAAAGAGGGGGCAATGGTTAGGACGTGACGAATGTTCAGAGGAAACTACTATATACATTCATCATGCCTTAAAACCGGGCAAAACGGGTGTTGGGACTGAATGAGACCTAGGACTGTTGGAGATAGTGAGCATAACCCTAGCAACGCTTTCAGCGAACATGGTCTGGTCAGGACAGAGACAAGAAGCCCGACATGTGCGGGCGGGATCATCCACTGAACTACCAAGGGATGCCTCAACACCTAACCACCTTGCCTTCACTTCCATTCTTTACAATAGCCATCCTGGAGATACTAAAGCTTCACCAACCTCCTGTATAAGGGAGATGTATAATCTCTCGTTGCTGACCATAGGTTCTGGTGGCCACTCCTCATATATAGCAGTAGCCCTGGAAGTAGGATGCTTCAGGTTGATTTCCCACTTGGCTGTAACAAAAACGCGCTACGGCTATGACAGGAGTGAAGCCAACACCTGGATCTACTCCAACCTGACTTCTGCTGACAGAGGTCCCTCAACATTTAAGGGTTTAGGGTTTAAGGCTTAAGGTTTAGGTTTAAGGTTTAGGGCTGAGGGTTGAAGGTATCGGGCTTAGGAATACCGCCCGAGCTAGTCTCAATGTAAGGTACGCAGCCAAATCATGTTCTCCCTGCTCTGAGCTATCTTAAATTTCTGGGACCTAGCCATCTTATGTTTGATAATGACCCTAAACTCTAAACCTAAACTGTTTGTTCTTTTTGCTCCGCGTCTCCCTGAGCTGGCAGTTGGTCAAATTGAAATTCCTTAGTATTGTTGCTCTGCCGAATATTCAAGGCATCCAGGGGCTCTTTTTCAGCCGAAGATCAGGACCAGTTTCCGCAGGCACCGCTCCAAAGATTCAAGAATGAACCCCGGACATTGAAAGCAAGCGCCCCGACAAGTCAAGCCTCTGCAGTACCTTGGGGGGGTTCTCCCTTGTACCCTAAGGGTTTGTACCCCCGGGTTGGGATGTCTGAGCCATGGAACATAGCCCTTAGTTAGGGCATTTTGGGCCCCAAAATGTAAGGCTACAAACATTTAAGGGTAATGTAGACCCCTGATTAATGAACCCCCTCCTTTTAAGGGCTTTAATATTAGCATCCCTGTTATAATCCCTATTAGGGGGAGGGGTTTTATTAATCATGGGTCTGCGGTACCAACTTAAAGCCTCCGACTATTGATTGTGGCAGTGCCCTGGTTGACCCTACTAGCATCTCCGCCTGGCTTAGCGAAGAACTTGGGGCTGGCCTAGAAATCCCATTCCTTCTGAGCCACGAGTCAAGCCCACCCTTTGGCCGTAGGCGTGATTTTTTCTCAATTATGACGCAACACGCGGCAGAAAGGAAATGGTAGGAAGCATGGTGCGATACAGTAAAAGCCTTGCTACCTACTTTCCGAAAATGTGTCATCCAAACCAAAGTTCTGGCCCGAATGCAAAATGGGCTCCGAAAAGCCAGGTAGGACCATTGCAGTATTTCTGGACTGCATATTCCAAACTGTCACACATACAGCCAACCCCCCGTGCCAAGCTCCCCTTGGTAGCCTCTATGCCACTTCCTTGAGGAATTCTTTAGGCCCTGAATCCTAAATCCTCGCCCCAAAACCTTAAGGAGTACATCTTAAACCCTTTGTCCTCCAATCCCGAAGAAGACACTCCTCCACGCGAGGACTATACTAATCCACTGCTCGATTATTCACTAAAATCCAACAAGGCATATCTATGGTTTTTGGTCAGCAATATGCCAAAAGACAGTCATGCCCAGGCCAAAATAATTACAAAGATCATCTCCGGTCTATTTTAGGTACCCTATATTACCATACTTATATAGGAAAGCTGGGACATTGGTAATTCTCCCAATAGATAATTCCAATTTCATTTCCAGCTTCTTCTCCATTTCATTCTCCACTATTGAACTAACACTCCCAAATCCTAGGCAGTCCCTATAGAACCCACAGTTTAGGCATTGTTAGCACTCCCTATAGAATCCTCATTCTAGACCTCTATAATATGCTGCCTTCTAAGTCAAGCAGGTGCCTGGGACTTTCCCTCAGACCTTCTAATGGCTCAGCCACCCAGGACCTTTGGCTCCTCCTCCAGCTGCTTCTCCTGGAAGCCCAAACAGGGTTTTTGGATTTTAGGGGTTTAGGGTTTTAGGGTTTAGGGTTTGGGGTTTTAGGGGTTTAGGGTTTAGGGTTGAGCTTCAGGAACTTAATTTAAGCTACGAGGATACGGGTGTGTAGTGTTTAGGGCCTTGGAAGTAAGTTACGATAATATGGGTATTATATATATATGATTAATACGGGGGTTTCCCTATAGTAGCAATGTAACAGAAGTTCCTTGACAGCAACCCAGGAAATCGTGACAATCCACGAGGTCCTACGACTGATGCTTACCATCCTGCAGGACCTCTACGCCCCCATATGAGCTATAGTCTAAACTCCTCAGAAACATGTGTTGTATAGGGCATTATATAGGGGAGTATTATAGGGAGTGGTATAGAGATTATAAAGGGGGATGATAGGAGTTTAGACTATAGCTCATATACATCTTTCAGAGCCTCTAGGACTCTAGGATCCTCGCACTTGTATTAGCAGCCTATAATTTCGACTTCAGACTACAAGTTCCCGAGGCATTGCGTCATTCATTGTCTTTTTTTCCCCGGGCACTGTGTTTTTTATGGCTGCCGGAATTTGCTCAGGGTCGGTAGGGTTCGGGTCCGTCATGCAACTGGGGGGCCCTTGCAAAGGGACTTCGTCGAAATTACAATCCCATTTTGGTGCTTCAGGGACATGTCAGGGTTTCCCAAAATTGGGGTTATAATTTTGGGGGTCCCAATAATCAGGATTATAGTATTTTTGGGGTCTATATTTGGGTTCCCCTATTTAGGGAAACTGTTATGTAGACGTAGGGGATTGGAACAAGCAAGTATGTACGGGAGCTCTGTATTAGGATCCCTATTATAATCCCTATAAAACCTCAATAATCCCTATACATTCCCTAGTTTCCATTTCATTTTCCATTTTCTTTTCCATTTGATTCTCCATTATAATCCCTATCCCTAAACCCTAAACCCTAAACCCTAAATCAGCTTGTACGGGAGCTCTGACAGGCTTAGTCTCCTCAGTCTTCTCCAAGCTTGTGGCTGCCATCCAGGTACCGCCCAAGGCTCCGATGTAGCCTCCAAACAGAGCCCTTAAAGGATCTACAAAAAAGGAACCCCTTAAAGGGTTTATAGGGGCTATATAAGGGTATATAGGGTTTAGGGCTTAGATTTAGGATCCAAAAAATGGACCCCCCTAATAATCCCCTAGATTCCCCAATGTAGTAATGGGTTCATATTGGGGAGGGTTTTCAATTTTTTGGATCCTTCAGGGGGTCTGGGAAACAGATGCCATGAGAAGAGCGTAACCTGCAACCCTATTTGTGGGGAGCTTGGCCACATACTTCACGTCAAAAAGCGGAACTAACATGGGCGGCATGATTGCGACGCAAATTATTTAGGGGTGCATGCTGTCTTCGTCCCGGGAGGAAGCCCCTCAATAGTCTAAACTCATAGTACCCGGCTTGATGTGCAGAGCGTCACGTAGGGACATAGGCCATGACTGCCATTGAGTCCTCTACAGCAGACTTGATGAATGGAGCAGTGAAACAGGATACCTTCAGCAGTTCTCACCCCGCTTCTATTCCACACCTGGTATATCCTATGGGATATGAATACACATCTCCTACACAAACCCAGCCAGCGCCCCTTGGGATGGTCTAAGTGCACAGGCCCTTGCCAGGCAGCATCTGTTGTGCTTGTTGGGACTCTCTAGTTTTGTTATACCGTCCCAACATCTACCAATGCCGTAGTGGTGCTTGAGCGGGTCCCTCAAATAATCCCGAATCCTCACTCCCCCACTACCCAATAAGCACCAGCATGATGCGTGCTTTCCCCGGAGATCTGGAACCTTACTGAGGCCGCTTGCAAATCTTCCTTGGTCACTGCCTACAGTGTTTAGGGCCTAGGGTTCCCAGACCCCCTAAAGGATCCAAAACATGGAACCCCCTAGCCCCCTAATAGTACCCTAGTTTCCCCAATGTAGTAATGGGTTCATATTGGGGGGGGTTCTATTTTTTGGATCCTTCAGAGGGCCTGGGTTTCCTAAGGCAGGGGATGTTGCAGGTTTTGTTTCATTAGGTGCACCACCCTGATCTGCGCATGCCTGCGATACAGATTGGCATGTCCACGCTAGCGGCCAACAGGTCCTGTGGCAAGGGAGGCCAGAAACCCGGTGCTTTCTCGTGGGACCTTTTTTGGGCTTCAAAGGTTTCTAACGGGTCCCCGTTTGGGCCTCAAAGAATAAGGACATCTCATGGAGAGAGGTTGAGCAAGGTGCGCATGCTGCGGGGCTCAACCAATGCGGGGCTCACCCTGCAAAACCAAGCAACTCTACCACCATCTAATTTTGGGAGGACATAATACGACCTCAAAAGTGCGCAATTATTTAAAAAATTGACCCGGAGACCCGAAAAAATCCTACCTACCGTTGGTTTGGAAATGTTCCGCCAGCCTGTATACCCTACACAGCAGGAATTGCAGTGCATGGGGGTCCTAATTGGCGCAAGATTGCCTGCAGAAACAGTGGTTACAGGAGGAAATACCTGGGCTCCAAAAAGTAAGTAAAATAGTTGCACAAAATCCCGAAGAAAAAAAAACGACCAAAAGGCAATTAGTTTACATACTTTTGGGTTCAGGTAAAAGGACAAACTCAACCAATTGCACCTCAGCTTCACCTGAGTACAGCAAGCTACTTAAAACGTTTCACCCTTACCCCTTACCTATGTAGCTGCGTCCAGCAACAAGGTCGGTATTCTGTAAGAAATCTCCGCCCCCTATTGTTCAACCGCCCACCCCACCCCCTAAGATTAGATATTCTGACACTCGCCATATATTATAGTATACCGCAATGGGGGTATTTAATGTTAGGGGGATGCGGGGGTGGTGAATTCTAGGGGGAGAGGGATTGATACCGACACCATCCTGAGCACAGCTGCCCTACACCGAGTCTGAGCCATAGGGTTAATGCCTACGTGAGCCCTGGACTAAGCTTATAACAGTGTGGGGTTTAGGGGTCTCGGGCTTTAGGGTTCCCCCTAAACCCCCATACATCCCCCTGTAGGTCCCCCAAATCTAGCTTTAGCCCTTGATACCTATGCATCCGATACGCGACCAGCAAACCCCAACGACAGTTTAAGCGATCCAACAGCTGCATCCCTGATGCTGTCCCATGAATTGAGGAAGCTGCTATTCGGGCCGATTTTTGTTGGACTTCGGGGATATTTTGGTCCATTGTTGGGGCTCTTTCTTACCCTTTGACGCCACAGAGTCCTGCACTGCGAAGGATGACTGTCGACGGACCTGTTGGAGACCTGACCACACTCACCAAGCTTTCCAGCGACCAGAAAGGAGTTCAGCAGGGATGAGGATGCTAACGCATGGTAGAGGTTGAATACCAATTAGAGCTGATACTTGTCTAGACTTCGTGGAAACTGAAGGGCTTCGTACACTGTAAGAGGCGTACAGATACTCTACCATGCTGCTTGTATTCGCATTGAAACGGCCAGCAGATAACCATGGCAGAACATGCCCAAATGCTACCTTACTTTTAATTTGTTACGTCTACCAAAACTTGAGATGGCACACACACACACACACTGTGCTGCCATGATAATCTGCCTGCAGTTTTAGCGCGGAATTTGCTCAACAACTGCATCTCTCTTGCAATCATTGCTGCTTCTTCAAACTGGTTGCAGCTGCTGCCATGCCACAGCAACATGCTCTGCCCTCATGTTGATCTTCGCGGTTGATGCTGCGCTTCAAGATAAGTGTTGGAACAGTGAACGGAAACTGCAGAAACTATAGACGAAACGCCCTGGCCTCGGAAAGGTTACCCCTTCAATCCTGGTAGGGTTCCTCATGCCCAAAACAGTTAAACGTTAGGTGCTAAGCTACTAACAGAAACGGGGGTCCCAACTTTGGCAGCCTCACAGCGGTATTAAGGAGGCTTTAAGGAGTCCTTTCGAATGGAATGCCCCAGATATGAGCATTTCCATATTTGGGCTTTCCTCTGTATTTTTATCCCCACATACTTTTTTTAGAGAATATGAGATCCCAGTGAAGTTTGCTTAACGTCAAGGGTCCAAGTGTTCCTACTTGGGCCTGAAGGAGCTGGCATGGAATCTGTGTGCCTGGAACCCCAAAAATATGTAAAATAATGGCCTTTATGGCTATTCTTAGGGGTTTAGGGCTATTATTTTACATACTTTTGGGGTTGAGGTAGGTGCTATTTGAGGATTTGGCCGTTGCAAGGGTGTGGCGCCGTATAAGCCCTCAACCATTTTTGCATCCAGCCCAAAATCAGCAAGAAACCCTAAACCCCTGCTCTTTCTCTTCATCCCAACCCACTTACGGGTGGCCTTGCTGGCGGAAAGCCGCGGCGGCGTTTCGTGCAAGGAACATTCGAGAGCCGATGAGCCTCCGGTCAAAACAGCCGTCCAGCTTATACTGTGAGGGGTCCTGCAGCTAGGAGCTAGTACATGTATGAGGGGTTGAACAGGAAGTAAAAGGACTTCCTGGTTATTAGGTACAACTTGTGTCACTCTCCTTCTAGAGCTGCAGGTGTCCGGTTGTGCGGACTCCCCACACCTTTTGGGGCGATCAATTGTTTTTGAAATCATACCACGGCTTCTAGCTTCCTAGCAAAACTGCTTCCCTGAACGCCTGCGACTCACAAACTTCTATAGCAAAAGACTGGGATCCCTGTTATAAGCTTTTATTGCTCACACCATCGTAAGCCGGTACACAGGAATGCTTAGAAGGATGCAAGGCCCAAACGTGGGTACTTCCCTGAAGGGTTCTAGAACATCAAACGGAAACAAAGTGAGGCTGATAGCCGCTGAGTAGAACAGTAAAATACAAAAAGGGCTAGGGTACTGCCCCACCTCAGTAAAAGGCTATAAGAGCTGTACATACTCATATTACAAAATATTAGGCAACTGTTGTGTTGCTGTCCAAAGAATCAATCGAACACTAGAACAGGCCAAGGCCACCAACAGTTCTTAAATGGTCACATGCAATATCAGCCCAGGTTATCTCTCTCGTCACTATGCGTTTGACTACGGCGTCCAGCAGAAGCAAAGACCGCTTGAACACAAAACCTCTTGTTCTCATAAGATTGGCTCTTACTCATCCTACTCTTGGTGCTGAAGCTCCTGCGTCACCTTATGGCACTAACCTCCCATAATGCCCAAGTTATAGAGTACTTAAGGTCAAGCAGGAGGTTTAGCATCCACCGTAGCCTTGCCCTGCCTTGGGAACATGATGATGCGGTTTCGGAACTGCGAGATGCAGGATGTCTCCCCTATGTCTTGAGCCAAAAATTAGCTGCGAAGACGGATGTGCAGATTTCCAAAAAAGTGGGAGGCCTTCTGGGGAGTCTTGATAAGAAGGACTGTATATTGCATTAGTGCGAAGATCTTGGGGCCTTCTCCTGTTTTTGGAAAACCCAAGTGCCAGGAAGGTGGTGTCCAGTATCAAATAGGAGATGATGACCGCGCACAAAACCGGCTCTTTGAAAGCTGTTCACTGATCGTGCGGCTTGTCTGAAGTGTTTGCAGGCGGGCTTTGCCAAAAGTTTATAGAGCGATAGGCTTCCCTGCAACTATGAGCTCAATTGAGTCTTGGAATTTCTCGTATATCCATGCGGGAAACCGGAAAAATTGATGCATTGTTTCTGCCTTCCCTGCAAAAGACCGTCTGAGAGCACACTTCTTACTTATCTCCGGACTGTATGCGTGGCACCTTTTTTGAAATCTAAGAATACATTCTTGTCTGGGTTGTTCATATACTGACAACCGAGAGTATGTCCAACAATGATCTAAAAAGTACTTAACTCATAACTCATGTTTCGCCTCACAAAGCCAGCGGTGCACCGCCAGTAGCGGCAGCTAATGCCTCGCGTCAGAAACTCGAAGGATCCAAAGACATGCAAACATACTACGAAACACCGGGTTTGACTCGGCTGCAAATTGTAATGTAGACCCATGGTTAACACACCCCCTCCCCCGAATAGGGAGGATCATAGGGATCTTAATGTAGAGGCCCTTAAAAGGAGGGAGCTTATTAATCACGCGTCTACAGTAAAAAAAAATGGGTAATTGCCTGGTTATTACTTGGAAGGAGACTACCAAGCCGGCTTGCATTGCATCGCCTACTAGTGGAATCCTCACCCTGGCAAAATACCTCCAGCCCCCCAAAGAACACCTATTCTGGAACTGCAACATGGTACTGTAACCCTGAACCCTACCTATACCATCAATCTTGAACCCTACACCCTAAACCCTTACTGTCATGCGAATACCTGGTATTTGGAGAGACATTTTTGTTCAATGGTTATTACGGATGGCAAATAGTGGCCCCGGTTCTTGTGGATACTGTAGGGGTCTATTGTGTCCGACTAGGATTTAAGGTATTGACTACTATGGTACTGTTATTTAAGTTCAGATCACCCTTAACCCTAAACCCTAAGCCCTAAACCCTCAAACCAACACCTTTCGGCCTCAACCTTAATCCCTTGAACCCTAAACCCTTGAACCGTGTGAAATTTCAAGGGCAAACTCGGAGCACGGACTTGCTTTTTAAAGTCCCCTTCAAGTAGATAAGGTACGGTGTATATGTGGATCTTACTATGCGCTTGGTCAATTCCACGCTCTACTTGCTGAAGGGGCACTATACTACGGTACAGGTTCCATAAGGAAATCTATCCCTCAAATAGGAACGGGAGGACCTGGTCTTCCTGCTAGCCCTGTACCGAACTACCAGACTGGGCTTAGTGTTTACTTGGAAGGTCGCGGGGAAGGGATGACTGGGGTTATTACATGGCTTATAGGGGTTATTAACCCTAAACCCTAAACTCTAAACCCTAAACCCTAAGCCCCCATAGCCCTCCAAGTAGGCTGCACACACCACCAAAACACGAGTATCCTGGGTCTCAAGACCACCTAGGGTCCCAAAAGTCATGTGAGCTATCGCCTCAACTCCTCAAAGAGGGTTATAGGGGGTTATACAGGGAAGTAGTATTCGGGGGAATTATGGGGCTTAAGGTGGTGCAAGCTTTCCTCCAGCAATGGTATGACCCCCGAAGACATCTCCGTACGATTAGTCCCGAAGAGTGGCCCATCATTGCCACGCCTACACACTCCATGGTCGTGTCACGGTAGGGATACCCTTATGGACTTCCCCAACCGCCAAGGGTGCGAAGTACAGCCATGCTCGGAAAGAGGCCCACGACTTCCAGAGCATAATTACAAGGATACTCCTAGCAAAACAAAGGTACTGCGGCCCCAGACTGACGAAGACCAATACAGAAAAAGCGAGATCTGAAAAGCGTCTACGGAACAACTAACCCCCCACGGATCCAATAACATACTATAGTGGAATCTGTTGAAGTTATAATTCTCAAATGGGATAAGGTACGCTCATTTCTTGGATCCGTCTTCGGGTAGGAACCCCAAGTCCAGGACGTGTGTTTCATTAATTCGCGGAAACCTTCATCTGGGTATTTGAGGCCTGTGCTTTTGGGCTTAACGGCTGTTATGATCCAAGTATGCCTACAGTTTCAGCCCACTTATGAACATATTCGGTGACTTTCGAGGACTTGTAACTTGGGTACTACAAACACAACTATCTAAGAGCAGGTTAGAATTGCCCTCAACCTCCAACTGGGAGGGATAGCCCGTCCTCCTCCATCTTCAGCGTGCTCCGTGCTGTGGCTACCAGTGTGGCGGCCTGACGGCGGTACCTGGAAGCTCACTACTGTTGATACTAAAATCCTGCATGACCCTCGTACACTATAGCATTATAGGGTACCTAGGGTAATGCAGGATTTTTAGTATCCACCGTACCTCTAGTCTAACCTACTGCCTTCCATACGGGAGCGCGCAAACAAAATGTGTGGGACTGCTGCGTATGTGAACTTCTCAACTGTTTCAAGAAGTATGCAAGCAGCATAATTATGTATGAATCTGGAATATGGGTAGTTCCCAAAATTGGGGTCCCATCTGGGTACCCCTAAATACTATGTGCAGTAATATAGTCAATAACAAAAAGGACCAATAATTTTGAGAACAATTTTCCATTATCCAAACATAACCCTATATAAACCTTAAACCCTAAACCCACATGAGCTATAGTCTAAACTCCTAGTATCCCCCTAGTAGTCCCCTGTCTAATCCTTTACATAACCCCCTTTAAGGAGTTTAGACTATAGCTCATATAAACCTTAAACCCTAAAACCCACATCATGCGCAATCCCCCATACAGAAGCACAGGAGGTTTCAGGCTCCGACGCCGCCACGGCTGCGAAGCGAGGCTTGGCCGGCGCAGGCGCGGTGAGCTCCTGGCATGCCAAGATATAGGGTTTAGGGTATAGTTTTTTTTGGGGTGGGACCTTAGGGTATAGGGTTTAGGGGATAAGGTTTAGGGTACAGGGTTTAGGGTGTAGGGTTTTTTTCAGGCGAGCTGAAGGAAGCCTTGCCTCAAATTCACTATGAACAGTTCAAAGGTTTGGGGCTTAGGTTTAGGGGTGGGTGGGTGTACTGGGGCATCCTGAGGATCTATGGACATTGTTAGGCGACTCTTCGGGTCCTGAAATGGGATTTGAACAAACAAACTATGGGGCTGCCTCAAAATGGGCATGATTGTGGGCCTAAATAGCTTGTCTTCTGATTGTAGTCCCGCTTAAGTAGATAGATTATGATTTTGGGTAGATTATAAAAAATATCTCCATATACCCCATATTCTGTCTACTTAAGGGGGGCTATAAGCCCTAAGCCCTAAACCCTAAACTCTAAACCCCAAACCCCAAACCCTCTACACTATCTACTTAAGGGGGAATATATCAGGAACTGCAGGGGTCAGGGGATGATTCTGACATACTACCTTCTGCGCCTCGAGCTGGTGCACTAGCCCATGACACATCTGGTAGCTTCCAAAAATTTAGGGTTTAGACACGCGCATCGCACAAGCAGGCACGGCAAACACTGTCCAGCCCGGTACTATGCAGAACACAACACCACCTACTCAGAACTAATGCCTATGCATTACACAGCGGCCACAGACCCTCAGTACAACTTCCAGAGGAGAAGGGCATCACACAGTCCGTAGACCACTCCAGTTTGCAGGCCATTTGCATTTCAGTCCAGTACGCTCATCCGCATTCCATAATTCCAGAGTCAGGCATGAATTCAAGAACAGGCAGCCAGGCAGGATTATGAATTCACCACTTCACCTCATCCCTCCACATTCCACATGCCCCAGTTGCTTGAATTCCATCATGCTCCAGTTGTGCCACTTCCATGCAGTCACACTTGTACATGCAGTCAAGAATTCCATGCAGTCGGTTTAGGGTATAGGGTTTAGGGTTAAATCATTACAAGGTTCCAAACATACTGTAATTCATCCTTATTAGAAGGATGCCCCAACAAGAGATCCCGAGTTCCTGGAAACCCTTACTTCCCATGAATTCCAGCCTTTACAGGCCAAGAATAACAACAGCAAACAGCAGTCCTCATGCCAAGCATCCAGCAGCTCCTGTCGAGGAACGACTGTGACTCTGAAACAAGTATAGTCCCCCTTAAGTAGATAGTGTAGGGTTTAGGGTTTGGGTTTAGGGTTTGGGGTTCAGGGTTTGGGGTTTAGGGCATGTAGTCCCCCTTAAGTAGAGAAAACATCGGAGTTATATTTTGGCATACTGGAAAAGAAAATGGAAACTACAATTTAGGGTCTAGGGTTTAGGGGTTATAGTCCCGCTTAAGTAGATAGAATATTGGGGTATATGGGGATCATACTATAATATACCCAAAGAGATATTCTATCTACTTAAGGGGGATTATAAACTCATGACAGCACACGATCAGGTGGTACTGCAAAGGCCCCCAAGATTATTCGTGAATAGTTAGCCTTATGGAATGACGAGGGAACTCAGAAGGATCCCACGCCATGCAATTTAAGATGCGAGGGCCTGAAGCTTTGAGACCATAGAGGCCTCGACCGTGTTACGAGTCTATGCTAAAAAAGCTCAGATGTTTCATGTTGATCAGACTCCAGGGAAGGAATGCGGGCCACATCTGAGATGCCAGCACATAGGAAAACATGGAACAACTTCAAATCTTGAAGCATGTCAGGCCGATAATCTTGGCGCGCATTCATTGGAGCCATGTATAGGGGAGCTGCTTTGAGAATCCCTCCACCACCCTCATATAATCCCAACTCACTCCATATCCCCATTCTACTCTAACACTGTCTGCGATCACTGCGTCGTCTCTACATGAACCCCGCATGAAGACTGTCTACTTCCAAGTCCCTCCGCACTCCCTCAACACCTTTGAGCCGCTGCATAACCGCGGCGGCGTGAGGGCAGAAACCCTTCGTCATTCTTGCATGATTCCTGCACACCCGTCTTGCAACCCCATAATAAATTCATGAAATAGGAAGTTCTCAAAACTACCCCTATGTAGCATACTTCGTAGGGACCCCAATGCCCCTTTGTGGTCTCCATACATCCTTGGGATCCTTGGGGCCCCATGGATATAGTCCCTCTTAGGCAGACAGACTATGCATTCCCCACAACCATATTAACATCCCCATATACCCCATATTCTATCTACTTCAGGGTGCAGCAAAGCCATTAAGATCCCCATATACACCATTTTCTATCTACTTCAGGGTACCATCAATAGCCCCATATACCCCATAGTCTACTTAAAGTGATTTATAGACTTTGGGCCCAAGGTCTCAACCCTATACCCTAAACTCTAAACCCTGACTAACTCTAGACCCTAAACCCAAGACCCTAAACCCTAAACCAATATACCCTAAACCCTAGACCCTAAAAACCCAACACCCTAAACCCCCTTT
This sequence comes from Symbiodinium pilosum, assembly GCA_905231905.1. Lineage (NCBI taxonomy): Eukaryota > Dinophyceae > Suessiales > Symbiodiniaceae > Symbiodinium > Symbiodinium pilosum. The sequence goes on along the minus strand of CAJNIZ010046948.1, from coordinate 112,430 downwards.
TCCGGCAAATCCGCCCCGCCAGCAGCCGGCGGAGCGCGGCCGGCGAGGCATTAGCCCTCAGCGAGGTCGGGAGCCTGGGCATGCCCTCGACCCCTTGGAGGGTTTAGACACGCGCATCGCGCAGCAGGGTTTAGGGTTTAGGTATATGGGGTTAAATAAAGGGGATATTGAAGGGGTATGTAGGGATTCAAAAGGGGCTGTGTAGGGTTGTATGGGCTGTATAATAAGGGTTATATTAGGGAAATATAAGGTTATATAGGGTTGTATAATTAAGGATAGGGGCTATTAAGGCTTATATTATACATGGTTTCCCAAGATTTGGGGGTATCTTTTTTGAGGGTCCCTATACTCAGGTTTATTTTATATGGGGCTAATTTTCGGGTTCTTTCTTTTGGGAAATATCATATGAAGGGGTTACACGAAGATGCTAAGGGTCTACAAGTTGCTAGGGATTCCCAAGTATGTTACAAGTTTTTGGGACATATGAGTTAGAGTCTAAACTCGTACCATACTCCTTAATAACCCCTATAATGCTTCCCTTCATAACCCCCTACAAGCAGTGTAGTCTACAGCTAACATAGTGCAGAGGATTGCTTTGAAGCTTTCAGGGTTTAGTTTGCCGTTCAATTTGGGTTTCCAACTTCAAGCTTTTGGCCCTGAAAAAAATCACGGTTCAGGTCCAGTGCCGAGTGTGCATGCTGATGTTTTGGGACTCTAAGCAAGACTAATCCCTTCCCCCTAATATTGAAACCCCCACCCCTCTGATATTGAATCTTTCCCTATGCATTGCAACATGCTACAGTAAAAATGTTGAATTGTAGCCGGGTGTGGTGAACAAAGGCTTGGGCCCACAAAGATGCCTCAGGTTAGGCCCCTGCCCTCCTAGGTTCCCCAGTAACCCCATAATCATAAGGGCACCCTTTTTCAGCTTCAATAAGGAGACCCCAAAATAACAAGGGAAAAAGGGTACTACTGGGGTACCTGCCCAATCAATAGTGACCACATGCTTCGGGTCCGTCTTGAGGCCCGGTTCTGCTGTGACTCTTTCATGTGAGCCGTAGTCTCCTAGCATCCCCGTCAATATCCCCTAAAGTAGCCCCAGCCTCCTACATAATCCCAAATGTAAACTTCGTGGTTCTTAGTACGGAGTATACGATAGAGGCATCTTGTAGGGATTATATTCCCTCCTTCCCTACAAGGCGACAGTAAGTTAAACTGCAACGCCCAGGCTGCACTTGAGCTAGGGTTGCTGCGCTTGCTTGCTTTTGACGTGATCGGCCACAGCACCTGGCAAGCAAAGACTTGGGGGATCCTCAGTGGTTATAGGTACACTTGAGGGTTCCCAAAAAATAGGGGCCCCCTTTTTGGGGGTCCCCATAATAAGGATTGTGATATTTTGGGGTCTGTATTGGGGTCCCCCTTTTTATAGAAACCACCAATTATTAGCCAATCAATATGATGCCCCTTTTTGCAGTTATAGTTGTCCTGCTTCTATGATCTCAACGTCCCTTTGACCATGGAAGCTCGTGAGATCTAGTAATCCATGGCATCTGCCCGCCATGGACCCTATAAACCCTACACCCCTAAATCCTAAACCCCTGCCCTAAACCCTAAACCCCTAAATCCTAAACCCTGGGCTTCAGGCGGAGTTCAGCTTCAGGCATCTCCTGCAACTCTGCCAATTGGCCGGTGCTCTAGTGTTGATAAGAACTCTTTTTTTTTTAAAGGCCCGATAACTCCAAGCTTCTGTAGCAAATGCTTTATGTAGCTCCCGCTTGAAAGCCCGCCCACTGCAAGAAAGATCGTAATCAAATCACACTCCCCAGCCTCTAATCTGTGCAAACGCGATGTACAGCATCCATGTTCAACCAAAGGCGCTGTGATGGAAGATGGCGTGCGCAAACTCATCGATAGCCTTATCTAAGCTTCACACATCCAACAAGGGCAGCCCCCGCAGTCCAGCAAGTTCGCCACCGCTCTCATCTCTGACACGTCTACATCCTCAAGCGACCTGGCAAAAATTCCACAAGGGCATACGTGTGTGCGTGTATAGATGGACAAGCGAGTGGATAGAGTTAAGACTTCCCCTAGCCTTGCACACAGCGGGATCATGCTATTTCCACGGGAAATCTGTGCTTCTTTTGTGATTGCAATCTGTAAGAAATCTGTCATTGCTGTTTTGGGACGTTTGACACTTGTGTGAAATCCGTATGGAATCTGTACGGGATCTATGGTTCCTCTGGCTATCATCTGTGATGAACCAACAAAAAGTCTGCATGAAATCTGAATGGAAATCTGTGAGAAATCTGCATGAAATCTGTGATCTTTGCTGAGGGTCCGTCCGGGCCTTGTTCAGCTGCGATGGATCGGGATGGGCTGATTCAATAACTCATCCAATCTAATCAATCGACCTCTCACAACTGTTGATCATTTCTCGCTTGGACGCTCGAGCATCGGCACGGATTCAAAGGATGCGCGGGAGAGCTGGAGGGCCGCGCGGCAGCGCCGACCTGGAGGCCCGGGGATTTCACAAATTTCGTAAAGATTCCATACAGATTTGATACGCATTTCATACAAATTTCATACCGATTTTTGGGGTGGCCGGGAATCGCGCTCCCGCCAAGAGCGTCCTTGGAATCCGGGCCCGGAATCTGGTTCCCGCGCAGAACATTTTGAGAATCTGGGCCCAAACTCCGGGAAGCTCGAGGCCTCCCTATGAAATGTGTGTGAAATCTGCACGAGATCTGTACGAAACCTGTATGAAATGTCTATGAAATGTGTCTGAAATCTGTGTTGCCCCCAGTCCCTCAGGTCGGCGCTCCCGCGCGGACCTCCGGCACTCAAGCACGTCTCTGAATCCGCGACGACGCACCCGTGTGGAGCGTCCTCTGAATCCGGCCGAACGACGACGCTCCCGCGTGGAGCGTGTCCTCTGAGTCCGGCCGAGCAGCGAAACCTGGGCGAAAGGTCGCCATTTCGGGCCAGGCACCTCGTAGACCGACACACCTACGCTTCACTCGCACGTGCGTGGCTCACGGATCACACTGTCACCACTTTTTTTGCAGATTTCCTTCCTGCTGCGCCGAACTCGTTTCATACTTGCTCTTGTCTTTTTCGCTCTTTTGCCAACAGGTCCAAACACGCAGATCACACCAAAACCACAAATAAATCACACCATTCTCATAGATTCAGAGCAGGCCCCTAGCCCAATCATTCTTTGCCTGAAGTAAGCCCCCCACAAAATGCCAGTAAAAAGGGAATCTTGAGAACACCTTTTCGTATTCAACGATAACCGTTTACATCCGAAGTTTGTCGATAAGTATTCAGAACCTGCTTTGATGGGCTCTTGGCGTGGTTCAAATTTCTGCGAAGGTGTTGCTGCCATCGGTGTTTCGGAAGATGGGGAGGCCAAATGTGCAGGATAACTCCAACATAATCTCAAAACATGATACGATTCACAAGCATTCGCTTGAAGAGTTTGGCAAGTTCCAGATCAGTCGCCTGGCACGCAGCAACGCGACTGGAGGTAAGCCGGCGCCTAGGCCGTCCTGAGTGCCGCACGGGTTTTGTTGCAAGCATTGCTCTACCACTACTCAACCTGTCATGCTCTGGCTCAAATGGTTGTGACAGCCCTTGCTGCGTTGCTTCCTTGCTACTTCCTTGGCAATTACCATTTATAAGGCGACCCATGCGGCAAACCCTTGTCCCAAACCTTACAAGTGAAACTCCGACACAACAACCCTCTGCAAACAGCCTCTTGCCCAGGCCCAGTGCAAGTCAAGCTTCTGCTTGGTCACCGCGCTCTAGGAAGAGGAACCTGCCATGGGAAACCAACACCTCTTGAGACAGGACTGGACCTGAAACTGCCCTGGAGTTTCCACGTGATTCATAGAAGGCTGTGTTTTCGGACGTCCCGGTTGTTCTTAGGACTCCCTGTCTTCCTCTGGAGAATAAAGATACAAGGCACGTTCACCAAAACACACCAAAGCACAGGGATCCTGCTCCTGCGTGTTTATCGACGGTTACAACTCTTTCCGGGGCCCTGTTTGAAACAAAGCTGAACATCAGTTTCTAATCGCTGTCTGCAAAGCAAAGTAGCCGCAAGCCTGCGGACTTTGGGTGGATTAGGGTGTTGCATGTTCCTCAGAATAATGACGATGAAGTGCCTGCAACTGTCTCAGATCTTTGCTTAATTAACTCCCAACTTGAAACGCTCACGCCATCCTATGCTCAAAGGGCGGCAGCAACAGCTAACAAGCCTACCGAGCATGACATTTGCAGCATCCGAAGACCTCCTGGGGCTCGAACTTTAGCAGCACGCTGCGGAGTTCAACGGCCGTGGTCACTTCTGGAGGCACCACCATGGCCTCAGCATGCCAGACAAAGGCGTGTTCGAGTCAACGACCTCACAAATGTCTGCGCCAAATGAATGGCAGAAGGCGTTACGCGGCTGATTGTTTTGGATTTCGGGGCTTGTTATTACACTATGTTGAAGATTTTGAATCGCAGAGAATGGCTGGATGCCAGGTTGAACAGTGCTTGAAAAGAAGTTCTGAAATGTGAAATCAAGGCAAGGCCTTCCTTGTCACGCTGATAAATTGTCGAGTGGACACCGACCTTCATCAAGAATCACGTCCATGTTTCGCTTTTTTTAAGCGCTATCCTAGACTTCAAGCCCAATGGCTGAACGCCTATGCAGAAGCCGAGCAAATTCGCGTCGGGATCATACTACGTTTGCAACATTTTCATGGAACGTCGCGTCCGCCCAAACTGTGCGGATCGGAAAATGACATTCTTGCCGATTTGCCTCAAGACATCCTCAAGCCAAAGGTCTCTGTAGCAGCTGCGGGGCTACTCGGCTAGAAGCAAAGGATTGATTTCAGATATGCGGAACCACTGCAGTAGGGCCAGCTGGATGTACGTGCGTTTGTCCTTCACAAAGTAAGGTACCACAAGCAAACGTACTCCACGTTGCGCGCACAACAGCTCCTTTCTTGCGTCTCTCTCCTGTTGACGCTGAAATTTGGCAAAATCTCCAAAATGAAAATAGTTGCAAGGGTTGTAATGTTGTTCGCCCTGATATTCAAAAGCAAGTCGAAGCTGAGGAGAATAACCATCCAACTGTAAACCATTCAGGAAGGCTGGAAACGATATGTCAAATTTGATGGGCTGAAAAATTACTTCCAAAAGCTGACGAACTTCAGACTCATTTCGCCATGTTGCAGCTGCACACGTCGGACACCAGGTTCGATGGTGCAGTACATTGTGTGGGGCTGCTTGCCAAGTGTGCCCATGTCTGCATCTCCACAACACTTTTGTCTTGGCATTCCTATAAGAAGTGGCCAAGCATTCTCCTCCAAGGCTTGCCGCATGTGCCTGCAAGCGTGGAAGGCCAATGGGCAGGTTTCCTGCACATACTGGGCACCAACTTCTCCGATACAAGACTGACTGTGCCGTCGCTTGCCACACATGGCCGAATCGGCACTTCCAGCTCAGACGCGTGCGACTCGTCATGTAACCGCTCGAAAGGCATTGACCACCGTAAGATGCAGCATGGTCAAGCAACCGTCCCGCAGAGAGCGGTGCTCGCTTTGCACAATAGGGACACCATGAACCGCTGTACAATAGGCTTGCGGGAGTTGCCTCCCATATGTGGCCAGCTTTGCATTGCCAACTTGTCTTCGTCTTTGCATTGATGTACTCTGTTCCCAAGCAAAGCCCGCCTTTCGAAGTAGCATGCGCCTGCAAATCTACCAGCCCAAGTTTCCTGGGTGCCTTTGGGGGCTGCATAACACCCACCTTTGGATGGAGATTTGTATGCTGAGTGGCCAAGCAGCGCACACCTCTCAGAGCAGCTTGGTCGTGCGACCGCGGCAAACCTATGGGAGCCCCTTTGCAGCTGCAAAACAGGACATTTGCTGGCGTCGCCTGCCAGGTGTGGCCAAAGTTGCATTCCCACATCGCTTTCGTCTTCAGTTTCGTATAGTTATTCGAAATGCACCGGCCGCCTAAGCGCAATGCGTTGGTGCACAAATGCTCAAGGCCATTCTGCACGCACGTTCGGGCCAAACCGAATTTTGCTAGATCAGATTCGGCAACTGTCGTGGAGGTTCTTCTTGAACGTGCAAAATCTCGCACATATCGCACATCGGCATCGACAAGCGATACGGGGACCTGCCCTGCAGAAAACCTATCCGTTTTGGGGAATGGAAGTGGCAGCCTGCCTGCCCACAACCGCCCATGCAACATGCGGCCAGCATGGCCAGAACTTATCAGAACATGACCTGCGCGATGAAAATGGCACAGTCATATTGGATCAGAGTTCACGGCCAATGTTTACCTCAAACATAGGACATGATTACCAACCACTGGTATTAACAACTTGCTCTGTTTTGTCAGCTGTGTTGAAGGGGAAACCGTCCGGCGGAACAAACCGCAGGTCGTACAGACTTGCCCTTTGCCTGAGACTGTGGCCAACGGCGTCAACAAGTCCATGGAAGCCGATGCCAAACAAAAACCAAAGTTGAAGAGTTGTTGCTCCTGGCAAGAAAACAACACATCCCGCCAACTTCCATGACCTCACGATCCAACGTCCCCACACCTTCACGACAAATGACACATGTGTTATCAACCGCAAACTCCACTTGGTTGTGCTCCCCGCTCCTGGCTTTGCTGCCCGTAGCTGATTGTCACTGCCTCACCAGCCTTCCGCGGTAGCCCAATTTTCATGCGTATTATGCACTGAATTTGCCAACTTCACTTTGGGTTTCAAGAGGGAATGATGGCGAATCCCGAGCAGCATGAGTCCTGAAAAAGTCCAGCTGCGGTATTCATTTGGCCCTTGCACGCCCTCACAACAATAATCTGTGCCGTGGGCCCTTGAGCTCATGGATTTGATAACTACGCCCTATTGGGCCACATGAAAACTTGGTGACGACATGGCTCCGTGCCTGAAGGTCCCTGCTGGCCACCAGCTCGATAGCGCCATCGGCTGCTAGCCGGCACGCTGCGGTGGGATCCTTGTGTTCAAGGAATGGTGGAGTCTGGCGAAGAATTCAAAATGGAAAAAGGCAAGCCTGCGTCTAGGCATCACGCACCAGGATCCAAAAAGGAAAATTAAAACAAACAGAATTCGATCAGGCTGGAGGCTTCCATTGAATCATGCTGGCAGACTTGAAGTGGAAACAAAATTGTCTGGTTACTGCTCCACACTGAGTCGCCGAAGGTATCACATTGCCAGAACGAATATAGGCAAACACTCCATTCCAAGAACAAACAGCGTTTCCAACAGGCCCATTGTTCCCCACGTCACGGTTCTGAGACTCTGGCGGACGAGCAATTTGCAAAATCGATCAGCCTCAGCTGATGAGGCCAGGGCCCTCTGCGGTCTTCGAAGGATTCAAATTGAATCTGAAAGCTTGACTTCACATAACGGGCACGCAAGAAAACCTGTGCTTGTGAAATGGGACCCCTCACTCTTACAGCACCCCAATCATCATGCATGATGACGGTGGGTGCCGCGGCTACACCATCTCAAGGCAAGGCACGGAACGATGCCCTGCAGCGCTTCCGCCTCCTGGCCAGCAGGGCTCAAGCCGAGGCGTACAGGACAACTGCACAAGCTAATGTTAATTCCTGCGCATTTTTGTTGTTTGCCCAGCTCCTAAAATCTGACTGCTTGTATCACAGCTCCTACAAATTGACTGTCCCCCTTCATGAAACCATTCAAAACAACAAAAAAGGGCGATGTATAGGAGGATTGTTGTTTAAACTGAATGCAAAACGATCTTGTTTCATGCTCGGTCTTTGGTGAGAGGCTTGGTAAGACAAGCTCACGCAGGAGAAGCCCAACAAGGTTTGGTCCAAGGGGGCATGAAGCATGTTACATCATATTCATTTTGAAACAACCACGACAACGACAACCCAACACCCACTTGTGAAGACACCCTTCCCTATGAAGCCTGGAAAAGTACACACTTTTCACACCCACAGGCCCTTGACTGGGCTGCCGTTGTAGGAACTTACTTGAAGTGCATTCATTACATTGTGTATACAAAAACAATGGTACGGTTCCCCTGCTATGCTATTAACTTTGCGCGCTCTTGAAAAGCAAAGCAGGCTAAACCTCCAATACGCACTGGCCAGTGGGGCCTGATCCGACGATGCCGCCAAACAGGGTCCGGCCCTGCATCTTTCAAGGGATAAGGGCTGACTAGATAGGGGCTGGGTACGACCAAGTAAGGAAACCTTGTGGTGGTAGCGCTGGGGGCTGGGAGGAGACCCATGAATTGAAACCCCTGATGTTACACGCCCCAAAAATGTTTACGGTCGGCAGGCGCTGTTTGCAGAATGCGTAGTGAAACGGGATAACAAGTGAAACCACACAAAACAGGAATGTCTTGCCTTGTCAGCAGGGCTGCTTTGGCCCACTGCAACCGATCCCTGCTCCACGGAGATGACAGCTGTGGCAAATGCTCGGTGATGGCCTGCATGTGCTTTCTCGATTTGACACAATAAATGCAAAACAATAAGCCGGAAACAGCAACAAACCTTCAACCACTTCAACATGGCTGGTCGTTTTTGCCATGGCAATGCCAAAGCCCAAATGGTCTCTCCTACGGACAACGCCCATCATGTCGAGTGGCGTACTAATAATGACACATTGGGCGCACGGCGCACACATGATTGTAACAAAGTGACAACTGGCTACGACTGGGATAAAGATGAGTTCCGCATGCAATGGTGCACGGACCAACATTGAAAACAGACGCATGCGTGCACGCACCGTAAGGCCTGTTGCTCCTCTGCTAGCTGCGCGTGTTGCGCGGCCAATGCAAGGAGCAATGATGACCCCCGCAGTTGGATGTCCATGTCTGCCTCTTCAAGATAAACTGCGTGAGCGTGGCTGCATGGAAATGCAAAATACCGTCAACCATAACAGCCTCCGCAAAAGTCAATGGCAAGGTCGGGAACTCAGCAGGGATGCACAACAAGTAGTCCTTCAATCCCAACAGATCATCACCTTGATGGGTCACAGGCGTTCAAATTCAACGATGCCATCAAGTGATGCAATTGTTTGCGGACCTGGTTCTGAGCGCGATACCTTTGTCTGCTGCACGCCTGGCCTGCCAAGATTGGGGCAACCAGTTATGCAAATTGCCACATGTTTGGCGCCTAGCCTCTGCCAGCAGAGCAAGCAACGCCACATCAGGTGGTAAATCATCACACCCAAGGACCGATTGCCTAAGTACATTTTCAACGTTTTAAAAGCATTGATGGGCGTTGCTGAAAGTTGGTTCTTATACAGAACACTGATTCCACATGATTCGCGGAGGGCCCGGTGGAACATTTTGCTACCAATTATTCCCTGTACTTTTGGCCAAGGCACGCCATGTTGCCGGACAGGACAGCCGTATGAGGGACCTGCACATCATTCCGACCCTTGCTGCGTACTCAAGTCAAACCCCAAAGCTCAACATTCGACAGGCACGGTTGCAAAGCCATTGCTCCGCTTGCTGGACCACTGAGGCACGCACACTCAAAAGCACAGAACCCGCCGCCGTTGCAGTGGCAACTATCAGCCCAGCTCCTGGACGTCATTCAACCACCAACACATACCCAGCCCCAATCGCTGATGGCCCAGATCCTGCAGCACCCTGATGTTGGCGCCGCAAGGAAGGGTGCGCAAATGCACCCGCCGCCTCCACACTCAAGGCTTGCTGGGGTAGATGATGGCAAAGTCTTTTTTTTTCAGTACTGATTCTTGCATATCTCGCGTGGTCTGTAGGGGTAAAGGTGTTTATTGTATTGTTGTCAGTTGTTTTTTTGTTGTTTGTGTTTTTCGTGTATTCTATTTTTTGATGTTTGGGCGGGTGCATTTTGATTTTTTGCTGTTAGGGCGGGGGCCACGCCCCTGCCCAAACAGCAAAAAAATAAAACACTCCCCCGCCCAAACGGCACAAACACACACACACACACACACAGACACACAGACACACAGACCGCCCGAACAGCAAAACAAACATGCGCCCCTCCCCTTTCCTCATCGCCCCACTCCGAGATTTGCTGCTCCAACAGAAAATGGAAGGCGCTCCACGCAAAGACTCGTGTTTTTTTTCCTGTGTGGGCGGGTAGCGTGTTTTATTTTTTGCTGTTTGGGTGTGTGTGTGGGCCCCCATGTCCACACGGGTTTCTGTGACCTCCTCTTCTCCCTGTGTTCTGCGTCATTGCAGCAACGCTCAAAGTACTAGCCAGTCATGTCATTTTCGCTTGAGCAATGGATTAAGCGGATTCCAGGGCTTTCAGGTGGTGATATCATAAACCTACAACAAACACTGGAAAAAGAGAAACGCCAGCGCTGGCAGGAAGCAGGAGCTCTCCCTGGGGGTCTCCTGCCAACGAAGACGCTTCCAGGGAAGGGTGAAAACGTACCCGCTTATTATTTATTAGGCCCCACCAGCAGCCTGGACCCGTCGTGGTAGCTGGGTGCTGGTGAGGGGAACCCCTAACGTCCTTTATCGGTCCCCATAAGACGACGACGACGAGACGACGACGACAATACTCTACCCCTTAAGGGCTTACCTCGCCGCAAAAACCGCCCAAAAGGTGCTATTACGTTTGTTGTTTTCTTCTACGTGCCCTCGTGGCTTACGTGTGTG
>CAJNIZ010046948.1:89387-101672 GCA_905231905.1 Symbiodinium pilosum | reverse complement strand
TTTTTGCCGTTTGGGCGGGGGCGTGCTTGTCTTTTTTGCTGTTTGGGCGTGGTCGGGAGTTCACTCATTTACCGGCCTGCCTGGCTGGGCCTTAAGGGGCCTAACAACAAAAAAAACAAAAAACAAAAAAACAAAATCCTGGTCTGTAGGCGCAGATGTTTTTCCGTGAATGCGTTTTTGCAAACATAACCAAGGAATTTCCTTTTCCGATGTGGTCACCGAAGGTTCCTGTTTCGCGCGTTCATATTTCAAGGGTTTCGGCGTTGAGCCGCACATGCCGAATGGCAGGCAAAACACATCAATGCACCAGCCAAGGCCAGCCACTCCAAAACTCTGCGTATGCGTTCCTCACCGATTAGGGGTTGGTCTGGACTCCTGAAATTCTTGTTCCCTCATGATCCCCCTGCGCTCCTCCCCTCTTTTCAACCCCTTACTCAACTTCCACGCAACAGTCCCAGTCATGGTTTACTCGACCGGTAATATCTAGAACACCGGTTCCCAAGCGCCACTGAACCCAGGAAAACATCCAAACGCACTTTAACAAGTTGTTTTTTTTCTTCTGATTTTTTGCCGCCTGCACCGTGGCTTGGCGAAAACACGTCGGACACAAATTAACCACCAGCGGCTGCAAACCAAATTGAGCAGGGTTTTGGAGCTGTTCGAGCTTGGGAACCATCGAGCGGCCGTGAGCTGACGTGAGTTTTGCACAGTGCAGGCGCAAGAAGCCGCTGGAGAAAGTCCGTGCATTTTGCACCCCAAAGTCAGAGCAGAACCGGAGAACCAAAGAGAACCAACGAGAACCGAGGAAAACCGGGCAAATGCTCCAAAACCACAAAAAGAACATGATCGGAACAAAACACACATGTTGTAGCCAAGACTGTACTAATGTGAGCAAATGTGGACAGACTGGCACTGTCTGGTGGAATTTTTTACCTTTGCGCCAATCTTGATCTAAAATCTAGCCAATTCTCTGGAATTCTCTTGGTTCTGACAACCAACTGATATCACGCCAACAAACCAGCCCAAATATGACCAAAAACCTATTTCATCATGAGCCCAGAAAGATACAGGTCCGTGAGCGACTGTGAAACACAGTCAGACTGAAAAGCAGGCGCTACTAGAATTACCTGTAGGTGGGGAAGCAACAAACGAAAGGTTCGCGCACAACCATTTAACCCGTTGAAAATCATTCCACAATCACATGTCAGTGCGAGGCTCATTTGCCACACGCTGCCAGATTTCATCACATCATATTTCACAAGCAGCCGCTGCATGACATGCATGACATACATGGCCAACAAATGCCATGTGGCGAACAAAATGCGCAGCGAAAAGCATCTAAAAAAACAGCGGATGTGTGCACATAAGCTTGATAAATGCGTTCCACGAAGGAAACCGGAAGATTGGCCAAAACCGTCCAGAACAAACAGGCTGCCATTTTGCTCCCACCACGGGAAAGCAGGCTGTCAATGTGAACCTTCCATGACACACCTTCAGTCACCGCGACGCCTGAAGCGTGTAGGATTTCATGCGAGGCAAAACCTGACCCCTTGAAACAAAATGGGCGCGCGCAGACGGCGGCCACGTCCGAGGATCTGCGGACTTGTCATGCCCCGCCCCTAAATTGAACCGCCAAGACATGGCCCAAGCATGACTTGCATCCAATGCACGTTGCAAAGTCTGCGGGGCAGTCACTTGATATGACAGCATAAAACAAAGTCTTCACTCGCGCGTCCCCACCTTGCAAACCGCAAGGTTCCCCACGACATGCACGCGATAGCGGCAACAAGCCCATTTATCAAAATATTAAAAAAGAAACCACTAAGAACAGCGCTTTGACTAATGCCATCCTGTACGTCCCATGACTGCCAAAATTGCGATTCCAGGCGCGCAGCAGCCGAGTGATCCGACACTATCAATCAGGTGCCATCAATCATTTGATACACCGGTCCTTCTTTCAGACGCAGCATGGCTCCATCCCCCACGCAACATCAGACGCCTCCTTGATCCCAAAAAAAAATTGCACGTATGTTGACGTAGGCGGAGGGGGTGAATTCACGCGTAATCTTGAACATCGGACCTGCAAAGGAATCTTGCTTGGCACTCATCCAAACGGGGGCCCAGGACCTTGAACTCCTAAACTTGTCAGCCAACACGTTGGAAATTGGAAGCCAAACCCGACATCGCGAAGCTCAAGCGCCCTACGCGGTTGTAGATTTTGGCTGGGCCTTGCTTTCTAGTTCATCGACAAAAACGTTCCCTCCGCTTCGGTTCACGCCCCTCCGAATCTCATGGGGCAGCTTTGATTTTGACACGTTGTCCAGACGCGGCATGGGCAGCCGGAACCAAGCTGCACGAAATGTTTCCCTATTCATATTTCATTCATAAGCCATGAGAGGCCGTGCCTTGTCCACGTAGCTTTGAGAATAATGGGGCGCACCTTTGGCATGTTGGGATTGAACGCCGTTACGGTCCCGGCCTTGACCAATTCGCAAGGTTGAGGTGTCCAGGTGTTGTCACTATACCGTTGCATTTTTTGTTGTTCCGAAACGTCAAAATTGAATCTTTTTGAATCACGGCCCTTTACTGCAGAGTACATGTCGTCTCGGAAAAATCTGGTAGGTCACGCTGCAGGCCTGGTGACCACCATCGTTTCAGCCAGCCCCAACGTCGACTACAGTACCGGCTTTGCGGGTTTCATCAAAAATGACGATGCAAGGCCAATTTGGGTGACAGGGTAGGCAGCACACTTGCAGCGCTCGGTGACTTGCAGCATGATTAATTGCGGCACCGCACATGACCATGTTGAGCCAGAAACCACTTGCGGTCACGCACCAAAAAGGGCGTCAATTCGGCGCCGCAACGCAGGAAACAACATGCAAACCCGAAATCTGAACAATTTGCAGCTTTTCTCAGCACGGCTGAACTCAATCGACGCCAGCTTCATTGCCCGGGAATGTGTGCAAACATTCCTTGTTACACCCGCAAAAAATGGTCCATACATTGTTAATCTACATCGTTTCGAGGCTGTTGCACTGCTTGCGCGCAGTTCGGCTCAACAAAGCCCAGATGAGACGCATTCCAATATCATCCCTCGATTTTTTTTGAGCATTCCCCACCTGTTCGCCGAATCATCAAGTTCAGAGTCAGACCGCAACCTTGCTGCTACCAAGGCAGTTGGCCGCGAATTCGTCCCCGAGTCAGTTGGACGGCAGGTGTTTCGGTGCCTGACAGCTGGTGCCTTTCTTTGCCGGGTTATTTGCATGGCTTGTGGTTCCAAAGTTGCAGCGGACTCCGCGGGGAGTGCTGTTAGCCAAGTCCGCGCAGTCTGGCTTGCGAGCGCAAGCGCTTGGCGACGCTGGCAGAAATACGCGCCAGCGGAAGTGTAGCTCTCGAACCCGCGTCGCGTGTGATTGCCAACCAGCGTGCACAGCCACCTCCGCTAGCCACCAGGTCCCCGCAGGACTCAACGAAGGTGGGCACAGCCCTCAGTGGGCTGCCGGCGCAGTCCCCTCGGCAGGGAGCTGGCCAGCTGCTCCATGCTTGCAGTGGATGGTGGCTGAGGCCATCCATGTTGGCGTCCGACAGGTCGACTGCAACGACTGGCCCCCCACGGATGAAACTCTTGCCCGCGCCAACAAGGCATGAGGAACTCCACGGCAGCGCGTAGCACATGCACAAATATTCAATCGCAGCGTTCCTTCACATGGACTTTCTGATGCAATGCTTTGTGCAATGGCTGGCACGGCTCCATGCTAGACGTGCGCAGCCGGCTTTGCAGGCATCAGCTGCACAGGGCTGGGCACACCACGCGTTGATGCGGTGTTTGTCGGGGGCCGCAGCGATGCGCATTTAGCCTTATTCCACGCCCAGAAAATGTGCGAACCATCAAATTGCCAATGTCAGGATGCAGGCGTGCCAGATAGCGCGGCTAGCTGCCAGCAGTGGATTGAGCCCGAGAGTCGCCCCAGGGCTCGGTCATCCAAAAAATGCATTCCCGCATCGAATTGTGACCACGCCGCGGAAATCTTGCCACGAGGTTTGGGCACAATTTGCGCGCATTCATACTGCAACACACGCAATCCAAATTCGTTGCATCATGAAACGCACACCGCTCCAGCCTGCAGCGCCGGAGGCATTGGCAGTTGTGTTGGCCAACGCCTGCAAGAATCTACGATGCCTGAAGCCAGTAATGATGACGATTTGTACGAAATACCACAGGATACCAATGCGTTGATCCAAACATCTATTGCGAACCAACACAACGTTAACAAATTCCAGTGAAGTGAACTAACACAGCAATGCCGACTCGCACCTCGAAGCATCTTTCTTAACAAGCGCACCCTCCTTCAATGTGAGAACAGCAGATCAAGAGGTAACATCTAAATTACACGAATCCGAACTTCTTGCATCTTCCTGCCTGTGCCACCAACCAAAGAGTGCAAAGGTTGGCAGAGAAATTGCCAAGGCAAGCAGCACCGTCGCGGTGCAAGAAGCCTGCAATCATGCAAGTGGAACAAACACAGGCATTGGGATCTAATAGCGGTTATATAGGGATAATATTGGGATATCAATATGGGCATAATATAGGGGTTATATAGGGGTTATATTGGAATAATATGAGGTTACTAAGCTGGACGATATTGAGTCATGAAGTGAAGAACACGGCAACAACCGGACAACGTGGGTTGGCAAATGTTGGCCGCAAAAACATCACTCTTACCGGGTCGAGCCAAGTCAAGTCAAGCCCTGCAAAGCGCATGCCGCCCGATCAAGAAATGGAAAGCTTCGGCGGGTAGCTTCGTAGGTTGCACGACCCCATGCATCATGCCAAAAAGTCTTCAAGAACATTAGGCTTGCACACAACACGGTCATCACACCATGAGTTTTGTTGTGACATTTGTTGGGGTCTGGATCTTGCCCGTCGCTTGGGTGCTCGAAATATGTTGGACGGAAATATGACCAAGTCCTTGAAGGTCCCATGGCCAGCAAATGCAGCTGTTGGAAATGCTTGCTCTTTGCAAACTTTGACATTCCCCTACACTCGCTGCAGCTTACATGGTGTGCTTCGTGCAAATTTTCTGGTGTACATTTGAAACATACGTGTTTTAAAACACCTCATCCACCAACCAAAGAACCGTTGGTTCAGGATTCACGCTGCTTATGCCATGCTCAAGGTTCGAAACTTGCTGTTACTGCTGCTGCTGCTGCTGCTGCGGCTGCGGCTGCTTCTGCAACGGCTTTTGCAGGGAAAGCTCTGTTTGGGGAAAGGCCCCTCCCTTCATGATGGGTTCAGCTCACAACTCGCGCCACGATGATGTTCATCCATGATGCCCGAATAACATTGGAACGGAGGAAAGGAGAAATAACAACAATGACGAGACACACGAAACTGTCCGGCTTCAACGGAATTAGCAACATTGATGATAGAGTTACAACAAAAGCACTGTAATCGTAAGGCGCCCGAGTTACAATCAAACATTGCGACCTCAACGTTGGGAACACCAGCCACCGTGGCTGATAAAACCTTGTACGATTTTGAAACAAACCTTAGCAACATCAACAAAATGCAGAATAACCGTGACGTCGTCAGAAAGACAGCTGCGGAAAAACATGCCAGGACGTCAACTCGACGAGAAGTCCAAGACAACACAGGAGGAAAGCAAGCAGCTCATGCCCGCAATAACAACCACAAGCCCTTAGAGCAAACAAGCGCCGGAAGGTGCAGAAACAAAAAGTTGCAGTTTACAAAGACCACCGTTGCGCCTGGGCTACATCTGATTGCGAGCTGAAGGTGTCTGCAAACTCTTCTTCACCTGTGAACACATCATTCAATATTTGAAAAAGCAAAGTTCAGCAAAATGAGCTCCAACCTGAGCTCTGCTTCTGGGCGTAGAACCACCAAGGGCAGCTTTGACTGGCATAAGTCTGGCTGAGGCTGCGTCGGCCTGGGAGACCGGGGATGTGGCTTGCGCATGGCTCGTTCCCAGCCCTCTGCACACACGACTTGGAACTGTGTGAACAAACATTACTTGAACATGCATTTACTGCAGTCTCAGCACCACGGCGCAACGTTATGAAGTGTTAAGGAAGTGGGTCAAGCTGAATCTGAAGGCTGAAGATGTGCGCCTTCAAGCAGCCAGCGCCCTCGTGCAAGCCATGCATTTCGTAGCAGGCAACCGGCTCGCTTCGCGGACAATGCCATTTTGCCACAATGTCCCGGCGCCCCTCAACCCAGATGAAATGTACTTTTGAAGGCTATGCTGTGGGACGTGTGGGTATGTGTGTGGTGCTTGTTTTTGCATGCATATCTGTCCCGTGATCTGCGAATGTTTGAGCCATTCGGCTGCAGCGAGGGATTGCAAAATAACACGACCTATTTCACCAGATACGCTGAATGAGTGGACATCCGCACAATGCGTGGCCGCTTGGCCAGTCGATCCGCAAACATTTCGAATTTCGATTACAGAAAATTGGGCCTGGCGCTGCGTTGCAGATGCAACATGCACGGCAACGTGCACAGACAGTGGCTAGCTGCATAGAGCGCTGCACGCACCAACTGTCGGGCATTCGGTGAGGAGGCTCCGTTTGTCACGACCGTTATCTCATTATTCGTAATCGTCCCTAGACACTAATTCAAGTTTCC
The DNA here is from genome assembly GCA_905231905.1 of Symbiodinium pilosum. Lineage (NCBI taxonomy): Eukaryota > Dinophyceae > Suessiales > Symbiodiniaceae > Symbiodinium > Symbiodinium pilosum. The sequence goes on along the minus strand of CAJNIZ010046948.1, from coordinate 95,026 downwards.
GGCCTTGATGAGGCCGTACAACCACATTTACCGTCGAAAGTAGGAGAATCAATCGTTGTTTGTCTTGGCAGAGTTTCATCTCAAGTGCACAAACACGAGCTTGCGTCCGCAAGGTGGGAAAATACGTGATAAGACGTCCCACATCTTGCTGTGACTTGACTATGCGCCGGCAGTGTGAGCTCACGTCATTTGGGACCTGGATCAATATCCTGTGATAATGTCTGCCATCAAAATGTCATCTTCGCGGTTGTCTATCTGCGGTGGTGACAGGCATGATGATATCATATGCACATTACCAGATCGGCTGTGATCAGTCATGAGGTCAGTGTTTGCGCTCCGGGTACACATGGTGTGGGTTCAATCATAAAACACCCGAGCATTCCAAACACCGAAGGTTGGGCTTTCAACAGTTTTACCGGCTGATAGACCACATCCCCTAGTGTTTGGAACCACAGTTCCCTCAACTGGCGGCTGATTGAAGGCATTTCTTGATTGAATGATTGTTGAAGTGCACTCCCTCCACCAAAATCTGCGTCGGGTAGCCTTTTTAAACGCGCACGCGCTGTCTTGCATAGATCCGAGCTACGCAGTAAGGCCGGTAGGGTTTGAGACCCACTGCCCTCAACTCCCAAGATTTCTCAACCTGAAGTGCTGTTGAACACTTAAAAGCCTCAAACCCAAACTTGCCCAAGAACCCCAAAGGCCATCGGAAAACATCCGCAAAATGCCATGCAAATCGACAATGCTTCCCCAAACGTTCATCTGAACAAAATTGCAGAGCAGAGATGTGATTCGCTGCAATCTATTCTGACTTCTGCGTACCTCTTGGGATTCTACGTCTACCTACTAACACCTATTTTGGGCCCTAAAGTCTATAAACGAAGCTTACTTTGGGCTTTTCGGATCCTTATAATTAGAGAAACCCTGAACTGAAGCAACCCTATGCCTATGCCCAGACGTACATACCGACATATATATGTATAAATATAGGTATACATACATATATATATATATGACATATATATATATATGTATATACTCATACAGATCAGCCCTACATTTGTTTTAACCCCACAAGCCCTGAACCCTAAACCCCACAAGCCATGGGAAAAACGGTGAGGCTGGGCCCACTCAGGTTTCCGGGGCTGCGGAAGCGCCGGAAGGCGTAGCTTCCTTGGGCGCCTGGGATGGGTTTAGGGTCTAGGGTTTAGGGTAGTTTAGTATTTACAGGGCTTGGGATTTAGGATCCAAGCTGTAGGATTGAGGGTTTAATTCTCACGGTTCAGGATTTAGGGTTCTGGAAGTAGGGTTTACACAAGACGTAGGGTTTAGGGTTCAGGATTTGAGGTTTAGGGTGTCAGGCTCAGGGTTCAGTAGGGTTCAGGGTTTGGGTTTCAGTATTTAAGGTTTATAAGGTATGTAGGGCGTAAGATTTGACGCGTAACCCTAAACCCTAAACCCTTAAACCCTAGACCCCAAACCCTAAACCCTTTCGCAAAGCAACCCTAGCTCGATAACTCCTAGAGTAGGTTCCCCAGCAACCCCCTTAACAAGAAGGGTACCCTTTTTTCCTAATGTTCAGCTTTAGAAATATGGAGACCCCAAAACAAGAAGGGAAAAGGGTACTACTATTGGGGTCCCACTTAACCACAACACTCATGGATTCAGGCTTGTGGTGGGAGCTCAAACAATCTCACCATATATCGCCCCTTCCGTAGCTCTCCCGAACCATTTGCCCAAATAGCTGTCCATGCTTCGTCTGCTTCTGGTTGTTCGGGAATGGGGTTTAGGTGTTGGCGCTTAGGGGTTTCCCATTGGGGTATAGCATCTTGCGATTTGTAGATGAAGGTTCGTGGCAAAAAAAACTGAAAATCTTGATAAAAAGCGGGCGTTCTCGAAGTTTAGATGTGGAATAAGAGGGCTTGGGTGGTCAGGGCCCAAAATTTGAGGTTGATAGGATGCTTTAGGGTTAGTAGAGTCTTCACTTCGAGGTTGAGGGGTTGCCATTTGGGATTTAGGGGATACGGTGTGGGCAGAAGAGTTAGTGTGCAGGTTTTGGTTTAGGGGGTTAGGGGTTTAGGGGTTTAGGGTCTAGGGTTTAGGGGTTTTGGGGTGAACGAGGTTTGGGGTTTGGGGGGTTGCAGCTTAGGATTTGCGGTGTAGGGTTAACGATTTGGGGTGTTGTGGCTTTAGGTTCGCGGTCTTGCTGAATTGCTTCATAGAAGACACTCAGGGCCGGTGTAGGTATGTACTACACACTTGTGACCCCATGACGACCATCTAACTACTGCGGGGCCCAGGTATATAATGCACAAATGGGGCTGGAAGCATGAGTCCAATCACTTGAAGTCAGCGCTTAGAGTAAGACGGCAAAGTGCTCCTAACTGTCTTCAAGTAGTTTCTTATCAACTAGGGAATTTTCCTGCAAGTAGAGGACACATGCAGAAACGCATGAACATTCCGTCAGGAATACACGACATGTGCGGCTATGGGTTTGCAAAATTCGGGAAGCAAAATTTGGGAGTTCCTGAATACCGGGGTCTGCACACACATCCAATTTTCGTATACTCCCCGGCTACAAGGGCTCCCAGAAAGGACCACTGACTTTGGGGAACCTCAAGGAAACCATGGTTGAAACCCTGCATTGATTCCATGGCGCCTCAGCCGTCTCCGGTGCGGCGGGCTTTACGTCGTCACCTTTTGAAGTGCTGACTGCTTGCTAGTAGGGAATGGATGAACAGATCCGCATGGTAGCCCCTCTGTTCTCTAAGAAGTATGAAGCTTTGCATGTTCTTTTCCACTTCTTCATTCCCTACCCAGCAGAAGTTGTGCTTCGACATAATACAGTCCCTATATGCTTCCGGATATTAGGTCCCCCATTCGGTCTTGCTCAAGCTGTCTTGGTTTTTGGATGGCTTTCGGGCCCTGGCTGACGGTGTTTCGGCTTTGGATTGGATTCAGCTCCAAGTACGTAAGTACTGAGAAAGTCTCCTGATAAGGAAATACCCCTGGGCTTCAGGGCGCGTCACTCCCTACAGCAATCCCCTATATCTCCTCACACACGAGGCTCGAATGATCTACAGCACGCTATGTGCGCAGGAATTCTTGCATCAGCGCTACTACGAACAAACTCGCATCCTCAAGACTGTACACTGAGCAGTTGCCATTGTCTGGTTGTGGATCCAATGACCAACACATCCTCATACACCATACCTCCAGCACCCTCGACCGTACTTGGCCTACGGAAATAGACTCAAGCCTTCATCCAAACTATGAGAAAACCTTGTGCACGTTTTTGTGGGTGCATGTGGCAGCGTGGGAGGGATGAGCAACTGCAACTCAAGTCCTGCAAGTCGGACAGTCTGGAAAGGACACCCTCAATTATGAGCCTGAACATTTACATGCAAGTCCTTTGCCGGGAAGCCCGGTTACCTGGAAAATGTTCCTTCATCCTGGTCAACCCTCAGATCCCATACCCTCACTACTAGAATCTAGGGACTTTAGGAGGGACCCCTAATAGGGACCCTTAATCCCATTCCCATATATAAGCCTTCTATAGTCATTATATAACCCCTATATCCCTTAGATAGAATGCCACTCCCAACCCTAAACCCTACACCTTAAACCAACTCTAAACTCTCAACCACCTGCTAGAAATCCTCAACCCAAGCCTGAAAGCCGTAAAGCTATCCTGCCAATTCTAAAGACAGCTCCCATATCATTTTCCAACATGTTTCCCATTTGATTCCCCATAACTATGAGGTAGTTTCCCAAAATAGGGGGACCCCAATACAGACCCAAGATACTATAGTCCTCATTAAAGGGACCCCCCAACAAAGTACAGCTAATTTTAGGAAACCCCCATACCTACACCCCAAAAGTATGTAAAAATATGGCCCTAAACACCTAACAACAGCCAAAAGGGGTATAATTCTACATACTTTAGGGGTCCAGGTGAGCCCTAAGCCCACGGACCACGCCTGAGCCCGCTATAGGCTCAGGGTGGGCTTTGGCTTCCTGACAGGGGTTTAGGATTTAGGATTTAGGACTTAGCGCCTAGGGTTTAGGGCAAGGATTTAGGCTCTAGGATTTAGGGCCTAGGATTTAGGACGTAGGGTTTAGGATTGAGGGTCTCAGGTTTAGGGTTTTGGGCTGCAGGAGTGGAAGGAGATACTAGGGGGAGGCATAGACTGTCGTGCCTTAGACTTGTACTAACAAATGCCATTTTCAAAATAGTTCCTTGAGGCTTTACAGAAAAAACAATTTGGGTAGTTCCCAAAATTGGCGTCCCATTTGGGTCTTCCTGAATGTACGGTGCCGTAGTATAGCCTATATAACCAAAAGGGGCCCATAATTTTGGGACCTACCCCTAAACCCCAATCCCCAAACCATTTGATGGGATAGGCTCCATGTGGGTGATACATTAGTAGGACCACCTCACGCTGTATAAGTGGGTATCAGAGGACTGTAAGGGGTTCAGGGTTTAGGGTAATAGTGGCTACGGGATAACGATTCTTAGGGTCCTCTTATATGTTTCTATCATACCATCATTAGGTATAGTAGGGATATAAGACGACCCGAATAGAATCACTATCATCCCCTATCGTCACTATTACTGGGTGGGGGGGTCCACTTAAGTGATACACACCAAAGATGCTGCATAAACTTCTGGCACAAAACTCCAATCCAATAATTCCCAAAAGCTAGGATTCGTAGGGTTATGCAGGATTTGTGGTACCAACCCGAAAAGCCCTCGCATAATCTCAGCTTTGATTTCATTCTTGGGGGGTTCTATCCCTGAACCCTAAACATATATATAGAGAGAGGTGTATGATACAATTCCCTTATCACAGGTAAGAAGGTTGCTGATCTGATCCCATCTGAGGAGGAACCTTGAGGTTTAAAGATTCGGAAGTCTGCATGAGGGTCGACTGTATGGGTTGCAATCGATGGGTAAACATACGTGCATCTGTGAGTATAAGCTTTCGTTCATTCATGCAGGATGCGGAGTTTGAGCTTCGGCGGAATTAAAGAAATCATTCAGAGTTCAAAGCCCAAATCCCAAACCCTACATCAAGCTAAACTTCCTATGCCCTTCATGTTGCCGTTTAGATCCGAACTATACCTATAGACTCGGACTGAGACCAAGCCCGTGATGTCCTAATCCTGCATTTAATCCTGACAGCTAAAACCCACACTTGAATTGGAGTGGCCTGAAACTGGTATAATACTGGTTCGCTCTATCTGGGTTCCTAGTCTTAGATGGCTCGCTGTGCTGGTTGTTGCAGCTTGAGAAAAGTTATTCAAGCAAGCTCCCAAGTAAATGGCGCAAAGCACGAACCTTGACCGGAAAAACAAAAAAATCAAACCCTCAATGATCAGGGTTTAGGGCTATGGTTTATTGTTTAGGATTTGGGGTTTGGGGCTTAGGAGTCAGGGGGAACTGAATAAGTATACTTCTGGCCCCTAACCTCATAACAACCCCAGTTGTCCCCATTGCCATTCTTCACCTTCCAAGTCCTCCTTGACCCTTCCTAAACCCTAACCCCAACGCGCAAACTCTGTCTATACACATAGATAGATAGATAGATAGATAGATAGATAGATAAATAGATAGATAGATAGATAGATGGACAGAT
>CAJNIZ010046948.1:70888-83867 GCA_905231905.1 Symbiodinium pilosum | reverse complement strand
TCATTGCTTCCAGGCTGAAGTTCTGGACGCCTATTGTCCCCCTTAAGTAAATAGAATATGGGGTATTATTCGGGTTTATATAGGGATAATGGAAAAGAACATAGAAACTACTATATTAGAATAGCGTATTCATTGGAGTTATAGTCTGAAACCACTATTTAGGGTTTAGGGTTTAGGGTGTAGTCCCCTTAAGTAGAGAGAATATGGCTTTGGGTATATTATACATCGGGGAAATAGGGATAATGGAAAAGAAAATGGAAGCGACTATGATACATTCGGGTTATATAGGGAATATGGCGTTGGGTATAAGTTATATTACAATTCCTCATATCACCCCATAGTCTATCTACTTAAGGGGGGACTCGTGCGGCAGTTCCGAAATATGTCCGTAAAGCACGGATACTGTCTGAGGGTAATAAGTTGATGGGGGCCTTCCCAAATTCGACATCCACCACCATTGCAGCAGATGGAAGAAGCCGTGCAAGAAGCCCACCCTCCTCCGGGCCACCGCAGTGAGCTCACACGCTACTTGCTCCCGGATGTCCTGGATTTGCGTCAGTACTTCGCCTTGGAACTGAGCTCTTCCTTGACTTGCCTTTTGAGCCGCTGCATGACCTCCTTTGGCTCCGGCTCGGGCCAATCCTGCCCGCAATGCTCGCAGATCAACTTCATGGTGACCTCCAGTCCCGGAGGCGGGCGGTACGGGTATGCTTCGTCCTGCGCTGCGGACTATACCTTCAGCCTCGAGCGGCAACGCGGGCAACTCATCTTCCAACTCCGCCAAAAGTTAGTGCTCAGAGCTGCCGAGCTCATGCTCAAATGCTCTGCTCCAAACAGCGCTGCTTCTTCTTGCAAGATATGGGGCTATATGGGGTTATATGGGGGCTATATAGGGGTTATATTCAGGAATCATGGAAAGAAAATGGAAACTACTAAAGCCTACACCCAAGGAATTCCAGTCCTTTGAGCGGATACTAAAAATCCTCCATGATTTTAAGTTCCTATCACCAATAAGTGGTGCAAGATGTTCTTGCCATCCACCCTTGTAAGCCCTGTGAAGATTTCTAGCCTACCCTAATGTAGAGGACCAAGATCCAAATTCAGCCCTATTTGAGGCACCTTCTTGGGTAATTATTTAAGCTCTGATAGTACCCATGGGCAGCAGGACCTAGGACCAGGATTTGTAATGGGAGAGCTTTGGGCTTCAGGATTTTAAGGTTTCGTGGGGTTCACGGCTTTGGTGGCCAGCTTAAATCCTAAACCCCCCTTAAATCCTAAACCCCTGAAGCCTACACCCTGAACCCCTAAATTTTCCCTAAACCCTAACACCAAATCCCTATACCCTAAAGCCTAAGACCCTAAACCCTCAACCATAGACCCTCAGCCCTACGCCCTGAGCCTTAAGACTCTAAGCGGTGTAGCGTTGGAGGTTTTTGAGAGCCAGGGTTGAAGGTCACCGAAACCGCGGTTTCGGGGTGATACAGGAGTATGTAAGGTTATGGGGTTGAGGGTTTAGGGTTTAACTATGGGAACGGAAAAAAAAACTTTAGGGTTTAGGGTTAGGGTCGTCAACCGTAGGACCTCGGGACACCGGCCCTGACATGTATTACAGGTTTTTCAAGCGTTCAGTCTTGAATTGCCCCCCTCCCCTCAAACATCAACGGCCTCCATCACACGTGGATGTGCCACGGCAGGTGCCTGCAGGGCTTTGGGGGAGGGTATCAACTACATCTCTGATTGGGCTTTTGTTTAATTATTGGGATTTGGGGTTGAGGGCTTAGGGCTCAAGGTTGCAAACGATCTTCTACGATGACCTGATTGGCTTTAGTGTCATCGTTGAGGGCTACGTCGGGATGACTGCGAAAGACTCTCATGTAACAGGCATTCCGGCATTCCTTCTACGGGCTAGGGATATGTGGTGTTGGAGAAAATTCCCTAGTTGTTGTTGCGTGGGTTTAAGACTTTGGGAGCTTAGGTTGTGGGAGGGCTTCCGACATCCTCAAGTTTTATCATCGTGTGGGCAACAGAACCAACACTTCCCTAAACCCTGAACCCTAATCCCTAATCCCTAAACCCTAATCCCTAAACCCTAATCCCTCAACCAAAACCCCTAAACCCCAAACCCGAAAACCCCACAGCCTAGCAGGTTGAGACCTGAATTCTGGTTACGGGAGCTTGCAGCCCTTTTGGGTTATAGTCCCCATATGGGGTATATGGGGATCTTACTATAATATACCCAGAGCCATATTCTATCTACTTAAGGGGGACTATAACTGTATGTGCCACCAAGACTTAGCGAAGTTTGGGTTTCTGACTTCTGTCATGCTCCTTCCCTTCATGCCAGCAAGTAACGTGACCATGCTTGACAAGGTGTTGGCTAAACAACTTTGGGTTTAGGGTTTTTAGGGTTTAGGGTTCAGGGTCTAGGGTTTTGGGGTTTAGGGTTTTAGGGTTTGGGGCTTAGGGTTTGGGGCCTAGGGTTTCGGGCTTAGGGTGCTTGAGGCCATTCCCTTCGGAAATATTGGAAATAATCAACGGGCGCAGGTCTAGGTGAACGCGTAAGCTGCTCATCGCCTCCAGGCTCAAGTTCTAGAAGCCTATCGTCCCCCTGAAATCGATAGAGTTATAGGGGTTATAGTGGGATAATGAAAAAGAAAGTGGAGACTACTACTTAGGGTTTCGGGTTTAGGGTATAGCCCCCTACAGTAGATAGAATATGGCTTCGGGTATATTATATAGCGGGGTAACAGAGGGATAATGGAAGAGAAAATGGAAGCTACTATAATATATTTGGGTTATATAGGGAATATGGCGTTGGGTATCTTATCTTCAAATCCTCATATTATCCCCATAGTCTATCTACTTAAGGGGGGACTATACCTTCAGCCTCGAGCGGCAACGCGGGCAACTCATCTTCCAACTCCGCCAAAAGTTAGTGCTCAGAGCTGCCGAGCTCATGCTCACATGCTCTGCTCCAAACGGCGCTGCTTCTTCTTGCAATATATGGGTTTAGGGTTTAGGGCTTAGGGTTAAGGATTTAGGGTGTAGGGGTTATATGTGGGCTGTTATATGTGGGCTATTTTGGGGTTGTATTAAGGAATCGTGGAATGCAAATGGAAACTACTAAAGCCTACACCCAAGGAATTCCAGTCCTTTGAGTGGATACTACAAATCCAACATGATTTTAAGTTCCTATCAACAATAAGTGGTGCAAGATGTTCCCACCATCCACCCTTGCAAGCCCTGTGAAGATTTCCATCCTACCCTAATGTAGATGACAAAGATCCAAATTCAGCCCTATTTGAGGTACCTTCTTGGGTACTCATTTAGGCTCCGACAGTACCCATGAGCAGCAGGACCCAGGACCAGGATTTGTAATGGGAGAGCTCAGGGCTTCAGGATTTTAAGGTTTGTTGGGGTTCACGGCTTTGGTGCTTAAATCCTAAGCCCCCCCGAACCCCCAACCCTCAACCCTGAGCCCTAAACCCTGAACCCTAAACTCTAGCGGTTTAGTGTTCGAGGCCTTCAAGAGCCAGGGTTGACATTCACGGAAAGAAAGGTTTAAGTAGGCATACTTTCTCGCGTAGACTCAAGCAACCAAAATCCTGAACCCAAACCTCTAGCCCCCAAATGGTCACCACGACAGGTACTAGCGCTGGGCCGACCAATACAGACCCCCACATACTATTGTCCTTATTATAGGGACCCCCAAAATGGTACCCCTAATTTTGGGAAACTCCAATATGAAAAGAACTGATACTATTCGGGAAGCTGGCCTCTTTTTGGCCTGGAGTGAAGGAATAGATCCCTAGATCAGGCGTAGGGGTCCTTCTAAGAATCCCCCAAAACGCGACCCTATACATGGGCGGACTCTCAAAATGATCCCAAGAACTAGCTGGGCATTTCAAAATTCTAGGCCTGCTTCGAATATTTGGGGGATCTCTATAACCAGGAATGTCATGTCTTTATGGGACCCCTATTTTGGAACCCCAGCTTTACAATAGCCGCAATTCAATGACCCCTTCCTTCCCTCCTCTGTGCTGACAAGCCCGAATCCTCAACTCTAGACCCTGAAGCCCAAACTTCAAACCCTAAACCCTTAACGCTGAGGCACGTCATCATCCGTGTCGCTGCTCGCGCTGCTCCACAGGCTTTCGTAGACACCACCCGCGTGAACCATTGCCATTTCCAGGGGCTCTGTACGGCTCAGGCTGCAATGTGGAGTTTGAGGTTTAAGTCATGCTTGCGAAGTCTACGTTGGACGAAAGCGATTGGCGTTTGGGAAGGCTTCGCGACGGGCAGCTTGCTTGCCGACTAAACTATTCGTAGGAGCAAACCCAATCTAGAGATGCTACAGATGATTCCAGCAGGCTCTGTCTTCCGTGTTGAATGCGTTACACATCTGTCCCCGCATATCCCCGTTCCAATAACACTGCGTGGTGGTTCTGCCTGAGCCACGCTGCCACGCCGCGCGCATTTCTGCGGAATTGGTGCCCATAGACTAGGTTCCTGGGTTATAGGCTATAGGTAGTATAAGTGTATCTAGGGACTTAGGGACTGCACATCAGAGACCTTTTGACCTCACGGCGTTGCTGAAAATCACGGCTCACCAAGGGATTCTCTAGCAGGCTGACTGGAGATCACTACTAGGTTCCGGTATATCAATATTTCTATCATCTTGGGACAACACAACAGCAGTTGCAAACCGTTGTCATTATCTTTGAACTTCTATTTGCGAAGAACTGTCGGCTGCTAAAAGATGGTTTCCTCAGAGGTGCATCCATCTGGGATACCAACCGCCCAGTCACAATTCCGGAATCATGACTACCTCAAGCACAGTGCCCCGCCCTGGATGAGCAGCTCCACTGATCAAGATGATTGTTATCCTGCGCGCCTTTACGGATCAAATTGGATTAGGCACACACCGCCCTTAACCCTAAATCGGCCTCCGTAATATGCAGAAAACCCAACCCTTATTGCTGAAAAGTTCCAGAATGTAGTGGATTGCTGTTATGGAACATAGCCTAAGTTACAATAAACAGGAAGCCCCATTATTTACTGTATACCCATATTGTGGTAACTTAAGCCCCGAACCCTATACCCTGAACCCCGAACCCTCAACCCGAAATCTATATACCCAAATTGTGGTAACTTAGTTTAAGCTTCTTAACAGCAACCCAGTCTAGCGCAGAGCTGAAGGAGTCAGACTGGAGCCTCCTTTGCCGGCGCACCTGATAAGAGGGAAGCGGAGGTTGAGCTAACTTGGGGCTTTAGGGTGTAGAGTTTAGGATTCCGGGATTAGGGGGGTGTAGGGTTTAGGGTTAAGGGGGGTTTCTGGGTTTAGGGTTTGGGGGTGTTTAGGGTTTAGGGAAGTTGAAGGTTTAGGGCTTAGGGAGGTTTAGTTCAAACCAGGAATATGTAGGATTCCTTCTTAGCCTGGGGGCAGCTTGTGCTTTTGAATCTCAAGGGTTCAGCTCACGCAGGATGTCGTCCATCAGTAACAAACCCCAATCCCTTACCCCCGCTAGACCCTCATCTGGAAGCCGTGCACCCCCAAATCCTGAATTCTGAACTCCAACCCCTTGCCTAATAATGCTGACTTCACATTGAGGACTAGCCCCACATTTATGAAATCCCGCCGCCGGAACACAATTATCACAATACCCGCAACTATAAGGTTCCCGGAAAATGTTATTTTCTGCGCATTGGTTAAAATTAGAAAGTTGATTGAACTTGGTTTTCCAACCTGCATTGTTGGCGGACGGGCGAAGGGGGTTTTATGCGAAGCCAACATTAGCGCCAACCCTGAAAACCCTGAAATCACAAAAACCCCTGAAACTGAAAATTCTTGAACCTGGAAAGCATAACCCTCAAGCCCATTTAATAAACAATCACCCGTAAACCCTTGAGGCACCACTGTCAGCAGCTGCCGCGGGCGCCGCGGACGCTGAGGGAAGGGGCTCGCCTTTCAACTGCGCCAACTCCCGCTGCAGCCTGGGGGAAGGCATAGGACTGCCCAAGAAGTGTGGGGGTTAGGATTTAGGGTTTAGGATTTGGGTCCAAGATTTAAGATCAAGGAGTGAGGAATGAAAATTTGATGTTTACGACTTAAGGTTTGGGATGTAGGGCCCAGGATTTAGGGTATTGGGTTAAATTCTTCGGATGCAGGATTTAGCTTAAGGCTTGGGATTTAGGGTTTAGGCTTTCAGGCTTGGGTATCAAGGTTTAGAATTTAAGGCTTAGGACTTCATGTTTAGGGTTCTGACTATAGGGCTGAATTAGGACTACTAAGGATTCAAGGTTCAGGAGTTTAGGATTTCAAGTTTAGAGTGTAGGGTGGCTTAGATTGTAGGGTGCGGGCTTCAGGGGGATTTAGAGTTTAGTTCTGTGGGCTTGGGGTTCAGGGTGTAGGATTTAAGGTTTAGGATTCAGGGTTTAAGGCGTCTGGTTGCCCAAGGGGCTTTCTCTGGTTGAATGGATCGAGACTGAAACGGAAAAAGACATCGGACAATGAAACGGAAACTAGGGACCTATAGGGACATTGGGATTTACGGTTGCCATGCGCTCTGAATGCTTTGACGAATCAGCGACAGCACAGAAAATTTTCGCGGAAGCGCAGCCTAGGGCTGTAGGGGCATAGTAACTATGGAAGAGCTCAACTTGAAAGTCGTATGGAGCATGAACTGGCTCTGCGGGCTTCAGGGGCCCGAACTTCAACTCGAATCAGCCCTAGCCCAAACGTAGCCCCTCGAAATCCTGCTAAGGTTTAGTGGTGAGAGATGCGCCACTCAATTCCCGTATAAGCCTCCCCTCAACACTCCCTGCTCAAACGTGTGGGTGAGGGGAAACCCACAATCCTTTCCCGACCCTTGCGTAGGCCCTGTTCAAGGTCGCGCACTTCAGCGACATTTCCCGGTGCTGCTGGAGCGCCTAGCACAGGAGGATCACGCAGAGTAGGGCTCACTTGCACGCGTATCCCAAACGATGTGCAACATCTTTATGTTGATCCCTGAACACACAACCCAAACCCTGGACCTCAGAGGTTAGGTCAAATGTTTGGGGGCCTCGCCTCGCAGGGCGTTGGGGGGCCCTGCGCCCTTCCCCAAACTACGGTTGAAGCCCCCATAAAGACAATTCTACTGCCTGAAAGCCTGCGCGGTCGAAATAAAGTGTAGTACCAAATCTACCAAGGTTCCAAGGCCCCTATGAAGAACACTGTTCTGTGAACAGGGTGCTTTGTGGGGTTGCATGTTTGGGGAGGGCAAGTGCAGCTCTGCAACTGCTATGAATCCGCATATATAATGATGGTGGTCATAGCTGGTTTAAGCTTTTGCGATCAACATGAAAAACACATGAAAGCTTTAGCTTCCTACGAGGTCGCCTCCCAGAAAGGAGGTGGCTTTAAAAAAGGGCGTGGACATTCAAGCCCTCAACCTCAACAGCTTGAAGACCCTCGATCCTGAACCCTAGACTCCAAAATCTGAATCCAAGATCCTCACTGAAACTATCACATTCTTATCCTTGAATCTTTCAAGGCTTCACACCTTATAGTAAACCCTGAAAGCTATCAAGTCCTCAGTCCATGGACCACGATGCGAACCCCTACGTCCTGCAAGCGTCTAATCTCTACATGCTCTAGCACATCTCTAGCACATCAAGGAATTTCTCAAAACAGGCGTCCCCTACTGTTAATATCTAAAACAAGAATAGTAGCATATTAAGAATAAAAACAAAATAGGTAATTCATAATAGGTAATTCCACTAAGGCGAAGAAACCCTCATGGAGCCCTTAAACCTGGGCAGCCACCGCTTGGGAAAGGTTAACCTTCCACCTTTGTCAAGGGTCCGGTATTCCAAATTAGGGTATAGGGTTTAGAGTTTAGGGTTTCGGGTTTTAGGGTTTCGAGTTTAGGGTTTAGAGTTTCGGGTTTAGAGATTAGGGTTTAGAGTTTAGAGTTTAGGGTTTAGAGCTTAGGGTTTTAAAGGTTGGGTCATAGCATTTACGCCTCCAAACCCGTATCCCTTGAGCCACGGTCAATAGTACGGCATATGTCATGTGCTGCCTGGACTCTGGAGGTCCTTCCTGTTTCGGGGTTCTGTACTACATGTTTGTGCATCATTTGATTTTCCCTTCAGCATCAGGGTAATGAGACTAGCTCTTAAATCCTCCGCCTCCATCCTCAACTAATAAGAAGATTTTGGTAAGCCAGCACCCAAAACAGGACCCATTCGTTACTTGAACCCTCCTTCTTGGCCCTAGACCCTGTACATATCTATATGATCGCTATATTACGGATTACAGCACATGTGTATATAAATATATGTATATATATATATATGAGCTTCAATCTGAACTCCTAGTACCCCCCTTAATAACCCCTATCATACACCCCTATATAATCCCCCTTTATGGACTTTGGATTCTGGCTCATATAGACACCTGTAGGCGCCTCTTGATGCTTCCTGACATCCCCCCGAAGCGAGGAGAGCTCCTCTCGAGCTCACCCAAAGAAAGACGCTTTGGGCTCTGGGTTTAGGGTTTGGGGCCTCATTACGTGGTTTAGGGTTTAGGGTGTATGGCAGCCCCAAGTCTACATACCCAACAAGATGTAGGTACACCAAATCCTGCTTTCGCATTTAACCCTACAAGCAGGGTCCTGGGACTTGAAGATTTACGTATTTTGGGCTTCCAGGGTGCTTGAGAATTTTTGAGTTTGGATATTTGAGGCATCGGGGGTCAAGGCATGATATATGCATCCCCGTAGTAGTACTTGTGTAACCCCCCTAGCTTAGTACTTGCCATGTAATTGTCCAGTTGCTTTTCCATTTGCTTCTCATTGAGGGTAAGGTCAAAACCCTACATACTCCCTGTAGATCCATCTGTGACTTTTCAAACCATGAACATGCACAATCTAAGGATATGGGAGCTATTGTCTGAACTCCTAGTATCCCCCTTAGTAACCCTATGGTAGTCCCCTACATAATCCCCCATATAACTGGCTCAGATATCCATTATTCTCAAACCATGAACACGCAGAATGTAAAGTTCTCACAGCTATAGTCTAAATTCCTAGTATCCGCCTGAGTAACCCCTTTAACTTCAGAAGAGAGTCCGCCACTAAGCTTCAAAGTAGGTTCAACGTTGAATTAACACCAGCATGATTACGCAGGGAGATTTCGGGAGATTTCGCAGGAGCCATCCTCAAGTAGTTTATGGTCCCCCAACACGTACACATCACATATACATTCACCAATATCCCTGATATACGCTCACCCAGACGGCGCCAAAACCCCCACCTCACACAGGGTTCCAGAGGGATGACACCCGGATCTGGGTCTTAGACTGCCAGGAGAGGTGACAGAAGGGCCGAGGGCTGGAAACCTTGAACCCCAAAGGCTAAATCCTCAAGCCCAAACCATACGCCTCAATCCCACATCCCGACCCTCAACCCTGGAGTACTTGGAGGGTCAGGTGGACTGAGCAAGTAGGTTGATAATGGGGATAACTGGGGTTGTCATGTGGGTTCTGCCGGGCTTAAAGTCTGCGTACTAAGGGCGGTGCTGTTTCAGTGGAGCCTTCTGCACCTCATGAACAGCGGGTTGAAGATCTGAAGTGAGGCAAGATCCCCTGCATCCACAGAAGGGTTTAGGGTTTAGGATTTGGGGTTTTGGGTTTAGGATTTAGGGTTTAGGGTTTAGGATTTAGGGTTTAGGGCTTAGGGTTTAGGGTTGGATGTTCAAGCTGAAAGACGACGGGCTACGGCGGTCCTGGCTTGAAGCCTGGGCTTGAGGCACTCAAATCACCCTGAGAGAGTCCCCACTAGGGACTTCATAACCCTTCGCCGCCTGTATCCGTAGGGTCCTGAAGGGCCGGCCTAGACCCCATATTTAGGGTTTAGGGTTTTGGGTTTTGGGTTCAGGGTTTAGGGTTACAATCCAAAAATCTAAACCCCTGAACCCCAAACTTTTGAACCCTAGACACCCAAACCGCTAAACCCTAGATAATACAACCTAAACTCCTGAACCGTAAACGATACTCCAAACCACTCAACCCCCAATCCCTAGACCCTAATCTCTAAACCGCAATTCCTAGAGCCCTAGACCCCTTGACCCTAATCCCTGGACCCTACTTAATCCCTAAAACACTGAACCCCAAAACGCCAGATCCTCATCCCTAAATCCTGATCCCTAACCACTAAACCCCTAATCCCTAGATCCTATCCCCTAAACCCTCAAACCAGACAGAAGCCCTAAAGCCGCTCCTCCCGTTGTCGCTCAAGTCGCTGCAGGTGCTCGTTGACCTGAAGCAGGCGAGGGCTTCGGGTTTAGGATTTTAAGGATTGGCATAAAGATTTTGAGGCTTAGGGATTAGGGTTTAAGATGTATGGTTTAAAGCTCAGGGTTAGCGGTTTAAAGTTTTAGCGTTTTGAGCTTATGGTCTCTTAGGCTTTGTGGTTTGACGTTAATTCTTTAAGGCTTGGGGTTTAGAATTACAGTTGGGCCTATAAGATAAGTCTATAGTGCTTAGGAGACGCAGTGAACTGTATCTCCAGGGCGGCCGCAAACCTACGGCACGGATCATAACCTTGGTAAGGTGGGCTGTCTAGGGCCCAACCTCAAACAACGACTCCTAAGCCCAACCTGAACCCCAAAAGTATGTTACATAATGGCCTTTGGGGCTATGTTTAGGGTTTTGGGCCATTATTTATTTGGGGGCCCAGGTAAGCTGAAGCCCCACACCCCAAGCTACTCTCATGGTAGGGCAGCTACATCCGAAACATCCTGGGCCCATCCTCACCCTTAGACTCCTTCAACAGCCCTGGTGCGCTTCGGTGCCTCATCGCGCTTGCTCCTGAGCCGCTCCTGCTAGCATGCCATGAAGAAGACGCTGAGGTGTCACATGTGCATTCATTGGGCGTTCTACACTCTGACGCCATCTCCAGTGTGACAACACTGAGAGAGGGAGGGAAGTGGAGTCTGGGAGGGAGGGGGAGAGGGGGAGTGGGGGAGAGGGAGAGTGGGGGAGGGAGAGGGAGAGCACCATGCATCCGGAACTATACGCAAATTGGACTAAGCAAACCAAAGCAGTCCCAAATCCTGTGCGCCGCCTTCCAGCAGATGGCATGTCCCACGAAGCTTTTCTTCTTGGTATTTGTCTTCGCGGGCTGAAGTAACAATTTGGATAGCGGTAGCCATCAGCCCCACATGTTGATCAAACCCTTCAGAACCTGGAACACATGAAACTTGGCTAACTTTCAATCCCAAAGTCAGCCCAAACACATGCTTGATCACACACTCGACAACCCTTTTCATGAGGGTAGCTTTTCCTCAACCTCCAGGCTCTTTTGAGCTTCCATCCCCCACGGTCAAAGACTTAATTAAACATCAGTAGGGTTTAGGGTCTAGGGTGAATCATCTTATTCCTTAAACAAGTGGTCTTGTAGACTCGCTTTTGATCATGCTAGCCTAGAGGAGGGTGCCCCAATGAATTTCGAAGTAACCCGTGTTGCGGCTGTCCTCTTGCCGCTTTGCTGCCTGTTCAAGGCAGTGCATTCCAATCTTAGGTTGCGCACCTACAAGATGGGCGGTGGTTGTTTTGACTAAGTTAGAGCTCAGGGTTTGGTGCTTAGGGTTGTTGGCCGGGATTCGTATCAAGTGAGCAATTTGCAAAGGTTAAAAAGGCCCAGCAGTTGCCCTCTGATCAAATACTAAAAACCACTTTCTGCAACTGTGCTGGGTTGACACTTCACTGGCACAAAGGCCATGGATTCCGCAATAATCCTAAAATTGAACTCCAAATCTTAGTTAGAAGGTCCTAAAAGAGTGCGTCCGCTATTCATAGACATAAAGTGGACTTGAAGGACATCTATGTAACCTTGGTCTGCATTTACAAGGCTCTCATTTCAACGGGCCCAACCCGCTGCGACTTAGTACTCTTATCTCTGTTAGCCGCAGAAACAGTAGCTCCCAACCCCATAACCGCGACAAGCTCAATGAAAAAGGGCATGAAGAGGCAAATGACCAGTGAAAGGTGACAAAATGTTGCCAGGTACAGACAGTAATAACAACTCATGCTGACAATGAGATATGTACTAGGATTAGCAGTACGGGTTAATATTTTGTGCAGAGTCTTAAAAACAGGGTAAAGGCACAGATGGTAAAACAACACAAGGTTTTACTGTCTATCAGGGCTCTTTCCATCAAGCGCAGGCTTTAGGAGGCCAGAGGGCGAAAGATAGAGGCTGTCCAAGAGATTGCTCCACCCTAATGTAGACCCATGATTAATAAACCCCCTCCTTTTAAGGGCCTTGATATTAGGATCCCTATTATTATCCCTGTTAAGGGGAGGGGGTTCATTAATCATGGGTCTGGGTTAGACCCTAATCGCTTAAACCCCAGGCCTAAAGCCCAAATTTTTCAGTCAAAGCAAGATCTCATGTTCTTCGCACTCTGCGCACCACTCCCCAACGTCTACACTTCAAACCCTTGAAGCCTAGACTGCACCCTAAACCCAGCCCGAATTCCACACCCCGAATCCTGCCTTTCCCCCAAAGTACCATGGAAGCGCATATAGCCACCTGTTTTCAACTGTAATCACCGTAGTCTTAAAAAAGCCCTTTTGGGGTTCCATGTTCGTTTTGGGGAAGGGCCTAACCCTGAACCGTAGCGTCCTGAGTCCCTTGACCGTATCTCCTAAATCCCAACCCCATCCTAAACCCTAAACCCCAATCCCAAAACCCTAAGCCCCAAACCCTCATCCCTAAGCCACAAATACCCCGAACCTTCATCCCTCAACCCTAAACCTTGGGTACTGCCCCGCTCACTAACAGTTGGATATTATTTATCATAGGGTTATATATTGCCCTTAATAGGACCCCTAATATAGACTGTTACTGGGAGGGGGCAGTACCCAATCTAAACCCTAAACCCTAAACCCTCCTCCCTGAACCCTCATCCCTAAACCCTCTCTCTCTCTCTC
>CAJNIZ010046948.1:16040-43168 GCA_905231905.1 Symbiodinium pilosum | reverse complement strand
GGAGGATAGAATCTTACTCCATATTGGGTACCATAGTATCCCCAAATAAAATACTACTCAGCTGGATTTCATATCTGAATTTAACTCCATGAAGTCCTCATGCCACCCCCCCTTATATCAAGCACCCGGCACACGAACTTCCTATGTTGCGTATATTGGGCTACACGGCGGCGTTGCGCATGCACGGGTAGTGTGTCGAGCCGCGCTTTATGCCTTCCATCGCACATCTTGGAATCGAGAAGGCAATTGCTGCACATTGATGCTAGTGGCCAGAACCTACCTGATGAAAGCTTGGTACAGGATGGTCTCTGAGTGTAGTTAAAAAGATTATGGCCACACATCCCGACTCTTCTTGGGAAGACTGCGTACATCAGTCTCCGCGCTGGTCCTTTTATCCTCCTGGTATCTGCTTCGCTTGAGTTGGCTTGTGCAACATCACCTATCACATTCTGACAAGGGAACAGGAAAGAGCCCACATCATATCCCAGTTTCCATTTTCTTTTCCATTTGATTCTCCATTATTAGGGGGGGATACTAGGAGTTTAGACTATAGACCTCAAAGGGAACGGTTCTTCAGCAGAGCTGGCAGATGTTGTGGTTACCACCGCCTTCGTCTTGCTCGGCACATGTGACATGTGCAGCTTGCCTTGTGGCGGTATGAGATCACGTACCTCACCAGAGCTAGCTTCTCCTTAAATATGATGAACTCGAAGTGGTCTATGGCCCCACCCCTTTCCCGCGGCAATGCAACATGTGACTCATAGCATTGTCGAACCCTGCCGGAATTTGAGCGGAGTTCTGCCGTCGTTCTGGTACGGTCTGCTCTGTTGACAAGATGGCTATGTCCCAGCAGAACACGTGCAACGATCATTTTCCGCTCTCCGGTGGGATGGTTGCACTGGCTGTGCGCAGCACCCTCGCGGCAGGCTGAACATGTGAGGCGTTCTCCGCAAAGTAGGTTCCCAAACCAAACATCTTGCCTGTGGCTCCTCCAAGCTGCGGGTCGAATCCATTTCTGCAAATGCTTTCGATAGCTCCGACAGGGCAGCCGTGGAAAAGAAGGTACTCATTCGAGCACACTTCTGCAGCTTTCTCATTGCAAAGCTTCCATGCCGAAATACCTTGTATCGGGGGGCAGTTTGCGTCGTTGACCACTCCAATCCGTGCCAATTCATATGGTTTCTGCGTCTTGCTGTTGATCACCTCCTGTATGCCGAGGATGTCAACCTGTGGAGGATCACACCAGATTCTGGAAGCATGATCCTCTCGATGCATTGTCATGGACTCGTGGAACATCGCGTGCAAGGCTTGATATTCTGGATGACCGTTGTCCAAGGGGCGAGAGACAAACTTGCCGGCGCCACTGGAGAGGCTAGAGGACAGCGACAATGTAGCCAGGTCTGGAAGATGGAGGCGACACAGCTGTTTGCGATGCATTTCCTCACATTCTTGCCGCAAACTCTCCGCCTCTGGCGTGCTTCCTGAAGCTTGCGCGCAGTTTCCTCATGCGCTTTTTGCAAACTCTGCACCTTCTGGCGTTCTTGCTGAAGCTTGCAGTCACTTTCCTCACATTCTTGTCGCAGCCTCTTTACCGCCTGTTGAAATTTGCGCTCGCTTTCCTCATGTGCTTGCCGCAAGCTTGCCGCATGGTTTTTGGCGCTCACTGAGCAGCAGAGCTTCGCTGTCCCGGGGAAGCCAAGAGGGCCTCGCAATCGTGGAAGGAGGAACAGCTTTTCTCGAGCTTTGACTGCTGTTTGAAGCGTTCAGGGATGCATTCAGTCGGCCATCAACATCTGAGCTGTGTTTTCTGTTCCGTGGAGGCCGCACAGGGAGCCGAGGACCTCGAGCTTTGCAACCCGCACCCTGGTCATCCTTCCAGCCAATGAAGATGGAGAACAGATCGCCCATCGCCACGCTGTATAAGTAGGCAGCTAAGGCACTTACGCAGCTCAACCCGGCCCAAGAAAAGCATGCACCTGTGAACCTGCAATGCTCGCAATAGACGTACGGATGAGAATTATCTCATGTTATAGGCAACTATAGCTTCTGCATAGGTGATAAATTTCCCCAAGGAGCATGGGTCTGCCTTTGATTCAAGATGAAGATGAGATTCAAGCGCACAGACTTGGCATGTGGTCACAGAATTCATCCCTAAACTCTACGCCATAAACCCTAACCTTTGTACCGTGCCAAGCACTTGATGCTTGGTGGTGGAGGACGTCTATATAGCGAACAAGCCACACAGTGAGGTTCTCAAGGGTACCTACCCTGCGATTTATGTGCATTTAAGGATACCTCTTGGATAACTTTCAGAAACTCCCACGTGGCAAGATTGGCTGTTGGAAGAAGGAATCTTTGAGTGCTGGTTGCTGCTGGTCATACTTTGAGTTGCGGAAACTCAGGATGATACTGAGCATGATGCTGGCACGACAAGGCCAAGCCCATAATGCAACAATAGGCAGGCTCTCTTGTTGCCAGACAACATCCAAGACTCAATAGCAAGTCTTGACCGTCTGTCCCGGTTACGGCTGGTACTATACCGTACTGGGCGCTGGCAGCATGACTCGGATATGCTTCTGGTCCAAATTAGCAGCCCCATAGGGTCATCACTACATGAAAGCTTAAAGTGCAACAGATTCCAAGTTTCCACAGTACACCCCTGATTCACAACAGTGTTGCAGTTCCCTCGAGACCCATGCTGATTGTTTCCTCACAGCCCGAGGCGCCTGCGCACTCTGCTCGCAATAATACTAGCCTGGCACCCAAGCCCTACACCCAAAACCTTGAACCCTGAACCCCCAAGCCGTTACGGCACACACAGCCAGCTCAAAGCCTTTTGGGAGAGCTAAGCGCAGCCTAGCTCCTAAGCTGGCAAGACTGAATACTTATACCAACACCCCCCATACTATGTAAGTTTTAGGGCTTAGGGTTTAGGATAGTAACTCCAATACTCATACAAATACTGCGACCAATAACTGATAAGCCCACCCAGAAGCCCAGCAACCTGCCTGATCTGTGGGTAAGCGCAGCTCCTGGAGGAGAAGCTATGAGCTTAGCACATAGCCTCTAGTGGGGCTGGCACTTAGGCTTCAGACTGCAAACTGGGTGTCCTTTGGACCCCTAAATGTGCCAAGGACAAAAAGTGGAGTATGATGGGTGCCTGCCTAGGATTCTGTAAGGATTGCTTCCAGAGACGCGCCTTGAATCCCAAGAAACTCAGATCTCACCCAGGTTCGGCAACTCATACACTTTGAAGGGACACGAAACATTCCTGATTAGAGCCCAGCATGTAGAGCTTTTTTTTGGAGAGATTCCCAAAAGGTGGAGTTGAAACTGGAGCTTTGAGGCGGGCTGAAGCACGTGTGTAAAAGCTAAATGCTTACAATCTAGTGTGGTCTGCTTCATGCGTGTGGTTGGGGCGGCCGCAAACCCAGGCTCAAACCTTTTAAGCCTCAAACTTAGACTCCTTGCCCTTGGCTTCTTCAACACCGAGTCAGACACAAAAGCAGTTTCTCGTCTACTGCAGAACTTGTTGCTCTAGTTGCATCAGACTGCTTCGACTGCTCTCCTGGACAGGGCCAGTCTGCTGCACCACCGGGGCCCCTGACGATCGGGCTTGTGCTTCTTTAAAAAATGTGAGGCCTGGTCTTGGCAGTGCTGGGATTTACGGCTCGAGGATTTGCGGGTTTTTGTTTCCTGTGCGCAGGGGTTGCGGAATATGGGAGGAGATGCAGGCTAAGGGCGGATAGGCTGGATAGTTGGCGAACACACAGAGAGCCCTCTATCAATCTAGTATGCAACCCCATAAAGTCCTGGCACAGGAGTCTGCGTGGGGTCCCTTTCAAAATTCCATGTTAGTTTTTTTTTGGGGGGGATGGTATCGAGTTTCGGGCGTAAGCTATAACTCCAGGCACAAGCATATGGGATGGAAATCAAATCCTGACACCTCACGACCTGCTTTGAGTTTAGGTCCTAGATACCACGGCTTCAGCTATCTGATGGCTTGGATGGACTCGCCCGAACACTACGTCCTGATTGTCAGACTCTTGTCCCCCCAACGATGCCCCTCCCAGTCACATACACTGAACAACATGCAAGATACCAATTTGAAGATTTCAGATCTTCTAGCCATCCTTTCAGCCCAATTGTATAGAATGCATCAACAAACTTGAAAATTTCCCAACATACCCAACCCAAGCCCCTAAATTCATGCGCCGCGGCGATGCCCCATAGATTCTGTATATCCCTGGGGTCCCTAAACACTAACCCCAAGCCCTAAACCTGTAACCCTGCACCTCTAAACTCTACGCGCTAGACCCCAAAACTTCTCTCGAAATGCCCCAAATCGAGATTCCGCCTCGATTAAACCAGCTGAAAATCCAGGAGAAAGGGCTCAGCAGCCACGAACTCGGCAGCAGCAGAAATCAGGGCTTGCCAGGGGCTTGTGGTTCTGACTTTAGGTGTTGGGACTTGGGGCTTAGGCTTGTCTACTTCGAACTACCCTGTAGTTAGTTGAGGTTGCTGGAGGGGTGACGGTGTGAGGGTCTACGCTGAAGATTCCTGTGATTCTCCATGAGTTTGCTAGCCTTACTTACCATGCTGTACTATGAGCTTCGCATAACTCCAGTGTTTCAAGGCAAGGGAGCCGTGGAGGTGGGCCAGGAAAGAACTGAATGGTTAAGCGCCTGAGGAATCATCAATAGTTGAGATTAATGGATTGATGCGTCAGCATCTGCGCGCAGGCTTGTAATTTTTGGGTTGAAGCGGTTAGGGCTTTGGGCTGTGAAATGAAGGGCTCGGCGGGTCCTTTAGCTACTGCTTACGGAGGGCTTCCACAAATAAACTACAAGGTTCGTGTCGTAAGGCATCTACATGCCGCCTCTACTAGTGCATGGAAACTCCATAACACCTAATAAGTCAATCTGGTCCTTCTGGTTCTCAAAAACTGTAGCGACATCTTCCTTACAATACTGGGCGTCAGTACGGTAACCGCTACATATGTTTAATCACACGGTTGTCTGAGAGCTCGGCCCGGTGAGGGGTAATGCATGACATCTGCCAAGTTAACACTTGCGCATGGCTGAACTCTGGCACCATCATCATTATCATCATCACCATCATCATCATCATGTTCATGATCACTATTACCATCACCATCATGGTTGCTATAAACATAATCACTATCATACGCCGTGGTGAATAACATGGAATCAAAGCAAAAGTCTGTGATGTCAGTCTCCTCATTGCTCTCCCACGAGCTCACCAGAAACATCCCGAACTGAGGTGAAGGGCACCAAGAGGTTTGGGATTGTGGTTTGGGATTCGGGGCTCAAGGCGTATTAGGATGTAGGGTTGAGGTGCCAAACAAGGATTCTGCGTCCCTACTGGGCCTGTGAAGTTATCCTATCACAGTGCCCCATGAACGTGTATCTCTCAGGTACCTAAGCAAAACCCTAAACCCTAAACCCGAAGCCCTACACCGTAAGCCCTAAACCCTAAGCCCTATACCCTAAGTCCTAAATCCTACGCCCTGCTTGAGAAAGAGCAAAAGGGTCTCCGGCAAAGGCGGGTAGGAAAGTAGGCCGCCAAAGAGATCCAACCTCAACTTCGGGATATTGGGGATTTCCGAAAACAATGGGTCCCTTTAAAGGGCTTCGTAGAAGTCATAGAGGTTATTGAAGGATATACACGGATTGCTGGAGATATCTAGGGCTTAGAACTTCCAAAAATTTCGGATCCTTTTTGTGGGCGGGGACAAACAAAATTGATTATGGTACCTTGGGGATCTCATTTGCAGCTATCAATTCTCCCCTCACCTGTGGTTCTGCTGGTAACTGCCACTGTTAGAGGGAATCACCTAAGCTTTAGGCCTTTAGAGCTACAGCCCATCGCGAAGTAGATAGAACACGGAGGCCATTATGGGAAAGATGTCGCGGACTTGCGGCCTTCAGGGGCAGGTAGAGTTTAGGTGGAGGGCATATTTGGCAGCATGTTGTGCAGCATGTTGTAAACCTGGCTGGCAAGTTCCCAAGCCCCTAAAAGGTTAAAGGCTACTCATTCAGCTACTACGTCGATTGAGAAAGAACTCAGTATAACAGAGTCGGCCTGTCCTTCGCTTTGGCCACCAGGTGGACTGGGAACTACCTAGTGAGTAATACCCGGATTCAAACCCTCCACGCAGGCTGCAGTCAAACGCCCGATATGCCCCGCAAGAAGCACTCGACTAGAGATCTGCATGAGCTACTGAAGGTTAGGAAGAACCATAGGAATGTATGATATAGTGATTTTTCTATTCCCATCTTCCCTAGTAACCCCCCAGTAAGATGACAGCTGCCCCAAGATTCTCTAGGCATCTTTGAGGACCACCAGACATGATGCCTTACATAGAGTTTGCACCTACTTCTTGAGACACATTATGATCATCACTACTATTACTACCATTACTACTACATATTACTACTATCATTATTGTGCTCTGTCACTCGATGATTGATCCAGGCGAATCCTGTCTTTGCAGCTTTCCCTGCTGCGAGACTTACCGTGACCCTGAGAAAGCTTACGGGTCAAGCAGAGCACTTTGCAAGACATGATGCTGTTCTGCCATAACTTGCAAGGTAATATAAGCTACTGAAGGTCACGCAGGAGTTTGGGTATACAACGCAGTTACAAACCTTGTGGCTGGGGATAAGTTGACGAGGATCATCAAGACAAGGAGGACAGCGAATGCTTGAACAGAACCTACCCGAAAGCTGCAATTCTGGCTGCCGGTACGACCCCTGCCTTTGGGGTTAAGGGAACCCTTACTGAGGGTTTGGCACAAGATACAACGGCCACAGGTAGTCATATCCGAGAAGGACACCTCAGCCAAGGATAGAAAAGAATCAAGCTGGTTAGATGATAAACATGATGGCCGCTTGCGGGAGGGGCCCCCATTCTTGAACATTCTTGAAGAAGACCACATACTTTCCCAGAATCAGTGCGACAATCGTCTCACGCACCCATGATGCCTAGACGAAGATCTAGCTGAAAATGGCACGAATATGAGCGATCGAGAAATCCTTCAAGTCATGAAAATGCGAAACTGGGTGGTACTCATACAGTCCCCCAAAATTACATGTACTTAGGGTTCTCTATATCACAATAGGGGAAATTCAAACATTATTCCAAACTGCCACCTAGAATAGCTTTCGGATCTGGTTCCGTGCGCAAGGACTCACATCACAGCACCCTCCGAATGATCGGAACTCTGATATCAAAGTTACTGTACCTACCTTCAGGCCTCAGCTAGCCTTACAGGGGGATAGTAGGGAATAAACCCTTATTCCCAACTTACCACCAATAAGTAGCAGGGCTACAACCTGATTCCTAGTCATAACAACTTGAAAGTCAGGGGTATTTTGTAAGGTTGAGAATTTTGGGACCGAGGCGGCCTAGGATTCTCAAAGGTCAAAATCCATAGGACTGACTGAGAGTTCATCAGTCTAGGTCTATTTCGTTAGGGTTTAGGGAATTGGATGCGCGGTGTGTGATATTCAGGGCTTGGGTTGAGGTTTGATGCTCGAGCTAACAATCCTCAGCGCTGGCGAAGGGTGAGAATGATGTGGATGGGGCCAAGGTCTATCGAGGCATACCCATGTTGGGATCGCGACGCGAAACCTTTCTGATCATCCAGGTTTCTACATTACATGGTCCGCCCAACTGACAACATCTGAGGCTCGAGAAACGTTGACCAGTAGGGTTCTGTTCATTTTCCGCTTGCTCTGCTGTAGCCTCAGAGGCCAACAAAATGTCAATTCACTTTCTAAGAATCTACAATCCATGAGAATAGGTTGGATCCCGACAACCTAATGAAGTCTAAGCCAGCCCCTGATTTCCGCAAATGAGGCTTCTCCCGTGCAGTCAAAACTTCCTGTGGCATTTTCTGAACATTGAAAACTCCACCAAAAACTGTTGGTTTAGAGCTGCTTTGTTTACGCGGGGCCTGGAGAGGGCTGAGCCTACAAAGTGCATCGGTGCATTGTAACTATGGGGAGATCCTATGTGATCCTCTGATCACTGGTCTCTCATATGGAGATGCAAGGTGGTAAGGGGAACTAAGCAGAACTCTTGGGCACCTTGTTTCTTAAAGCGCTGAACCCGCAGCATCTGCACAAAAAAGGCACCCTTTTGCACAGCCGTGTACTGCTGGCTGGGGTCAAACGAGGGCTCGGGTCAAAAACAAGTAGGGTCCGGGATGCGGATTTGTTGAGCTCGGGGACGGGTCAAACTTGACAGTGCACAAAACTGTCAGCCTCTCTGTGCATTCTTGCTCTTCTTGTTCTTCTTCTTGTTGCTTTGGGCTGAGGTTGCGCCAGTGCCTCCAGAGAAGGCCTGCTCCAAGTATGCGTCATCCAGGGCTTGCGGATCTAATTCCCAGTCCTCCGTGAAGTTGCCTGGAGGGGCCTGGGGTCCCATCAGCGTGCTGCTGAGCTTTGCAATGATACCGCCAAAGCTTGGGCAATCTGTGAAGCGGGAATTATGTAAGGATTGGCGAACAATTTGTGGATCCAACCCAGCCCTCACGCTGACAGTGGCATCTTGATACGTGGGATCATAATAGCAACAGGCGGATTGACACTCTGAAGGGTACCAGGCCAGCACGAAAAGTTGCATGTAAGCGTTGCGACCGCCATCCCGCTGTTCGCCTACTGCCAGGACTGTCGCCTCACACGACATCTCTTGGAAGACCGGAAGCAACACGATCTTCTTCCAAATCTCCTGCTGGGGTCATGTTGAAGCTACGGGAAGCAAAAGGAACTACGCTTAGGTATTACAAAATTGGTGGGCATCCTCCAAAAAAGCAAAAACAGCATATTCCCTGTCGCAACCAGCCGAAAAGATCACCCTGAGCTTTTGGACACTCCTTCTTCAGTTCTCTAAAAGCAGGACAATAACTTGCCGGAGCGTAAGGTTGAGGGGGGGGAGCGCATAGTTAAAAGTTTAAAGCATACCTCTGCCTTCCCCTTTAAAAAGTCTGTCCTCGAACCCTAGACCCCAAACCCATAACCCAAAACGCTTGCCCAAACCCTGCACCCGAAGGCCTGATCCCTAAACTTTCTGCCTTCATGCGGTCAGTCCCCTCCACAGGCCATAAGGACGCACCAAACAGCGGGCAGGCCTCTGTACCTTGGCAGTCGTCAGTTCAGGGCTGATGGTTTAAGGTGTAAAATGAAAAGGCTCAAGTCTGAGGTTTGGAGGTTTAGGTTTCAAGGCTTGGGGGTTGTGGTCCAGGGCTGAAGGTCAAAAAGTGTGTGGCTTAGGTTTTGGGGTTTTGGGGTTTTGGAGTTGGAGGGTTTTTGGCTTCAGGTGTTTGTTTGCCTACGGTTTTGCAGGCAAGCCCAGCCCCGACCACGCAGTTTAGGATTTAAGGATTGCTTTTTCGAGCTTAGGATTTAGAGTTTAGGGTTTAGGGTTCAGGGTTTAGGGTTCAGAGTTTAGGGTTTAGGGGTCAGGGTTCGGGTTCAGGGTTTAGGGCTCAGGGTTTCATTTTGCCACCCATCCACCTGTTGCAGGGTATGCGCTTGGCGGCGGAAGAGTCTGTCGCGGAGGAATCCTTGGACCCCAGGCCTACTTCCCCCTGAATAGTTTAGGGTTTAGGGTTTGGGAGCCTAAGCTCCCCCCAAAAAAGAAACCCCAACAGATACAGCCAGCTATTCGAGGGATTTTTTCCGAAGGATCCCCCAATGGGAACCTCAAATAAACTTTGAAAAGCTGTTCTACCTGGCCTCCTAGCATCACTTCAGCGAATTTGAAGTAGTTGGTGCGCCCAGTGTCTGCTCCAAAGGAGTAATGCGGCTTGTCACCATCCTCCAACCTGCGAAATTTGTGCGGGTAGACTTTAAACATCAGGAAAGGCAAGAGGGCCCTAAAAACTTGGTTCATTATTGGGAGACTAGGGTTTAGGGTTCAGGGTTTGGGGAACAAGTACAAAAACAAAACACATTTAGCAGGAACCAAGAAAAGCCCTCCATTGTGACATTCTGTAACCGACCAGGAACCCTTCCATAGTATTGGGCCCCTGTGCTGTCCGCGAGTGGTAAGGCACAACCCATTTGAGAAGTGTCTTCTTTACTTGTCGGACCAAGTCAGGTTGCATCCTACTCTACATTGGGGACCAGAGTATTCCTATGAAAAAATACCACACATTTGGGTCACTACACAACTATTGTAACTCTAGATGTTTGTCCAAGCGTGCTTGATGGAAAACAATGCGCCGGGAACTTGTTGGATTCGCCTCTCAACATACGTTCTCCAGAAACTGGGTTGCTGTTAAGTTGCTATGGTAAGGAACCCCTATTATTTACTATAGACCCATGTTCTACCAACTTAATTTACGTTCCTTTAATAGCAACCCCGGGAATCGTAACTGCTAGCACTTTCAGAAAACACTACGTAAATCACTCTAACTAAAGGCTCATCCTGGTAGCTGGTCAGAGGCGTAGCGTATGCTTTGGCTGGGAACGTCTGGAAAAGAGGTCAGCCACCCCCGCAACTTCCTGCTTGAGTTTGTCACTCAGGGTTTAGGTTGTCAGGGCTTGGATTGTGGGAGCTGGGGTTGGGGTACAGTACCAGTCTTTGTCTCATGTAGGGTCTAAGCTCCAGGGCTCTAAGGCAATGCTTCCCAAACTGCTTTAAAAACACATCATGCGTGACCCTAGGTACATTGTAGCTTGGGAATCTTGATAATTATGGTATCACGGTATGCTGAAAACATGTAGGACTTGTAGTATCAAACATACGGAAACCACCAGAAAAACAACTGTTAAAGCCGAGCCCCAAAATAAAATAGGACACGATGGCTATCAAGTGACTCTTATAGCGTCCGTATTCTAGTATTACAGGGCTTGAAGCGACCACAATCCCCCAACAAATGCCTACAAATCCAGCCCCCATCTCGTTTTCCATTGCATGTTTACTCCATCATTGGGGTAATATTCCTAAACGCTAAACCCTACCTCTCCCCACATATTCCTGTATAACCCTAGATAAACCCTAACTAACCCCAGTATAAGCTAGCTTAAAACTTGAAAAGCTCACTTCTCGGGCTCTGAGCGACTCTCGCACTTCCGCGATTGGCTTCAGACCGCTCCTGCAGGCTTCAGGAGTTAGGGTTAAGGTTTAAGTTTGGGTTTAAGGTCAAAGGGTTAGGGCTCAAGGATTTAGGGTTTTATGGCTCGAAAGATTAGGGCTTAAGGAGTTAGGGATTCAGGTTAAAGGATTAAGGCCTTGAGGGTCTAGGGTTTGAGGTTACAGGCTTACGGCTTAAGGATTTCGGATTTAGGGTTTAGGGTTAAAGGATGAGGGGTTAAGGATTTAGGCTTTAGAGTTTAAAGGTTAAAGGCTTAGGGCTTAAGCATTTGAGGTTTAGGGGTATAAGGTCAAAGGATTAGGGGTTAAGCATTTAGGGTTTAGGGTTTGAGGTTAAAGGCTTTGGGCTTAAGGATTTAGGGTTAAAGGACTAAGAGTGAAGAATTTCGGGTTCAAGGTTTAGAGTATAAAGGTTATGGGTTAAGGACTTAGGGTATAAGGCTTAAGGTTAAAGGCGTAGGGCTTGAGGATTGAAGGTTTAGGGCTTAGGGCTTCAGGTCCAAGGATTAGGCGTTAAGGACTTAGGGTTTAAGGCTTAGGGTTAAAGGTGTAGGGCTTGAGGATTTAGGGTTTAGGGTTTAGGGCTAAAAGGTCAAAGGATTACGGGTTAAGGTTTTGGGGTTTAGGGATGAGGGTTTAGGGATTTGGGGTCTAAGATTAAAGGATTACGGCTCAAGGCTCAAGGATTTAGGCTTTAGGGTTGAAGGTTAAAGGATCTAGGGTTAATAGGAATAATATTAGGGCCCTCTTACATTCCTACTATACCACTATTACCTCCCAAAGGTCTAGGGTTTAAGGCAGCATCTGAAACCCTATCTTATTCCTGATTGCTTAGCACCTAGGCAGGAACCCCAACACCTAGGCAAAAAGGACTTCCTCCTCACAGCATCAACGTACTGAGTAGCACGTATAGATTGCTGCTCTGGCCTTTTCGCAGGAAAAGGGCACTGTTAAATGATGCAAGATGTCCCGCACCCATCCTAGAGCCTAAAGCCTAAGAAAAAATGCTGTTTGTCCAAACAATTCCAAACAGCCCCACACACACAGTTAGAGAGGGACTGCTTACTGCCATGGGGATTCTTGCAGCTTTCGCAAACATACGCACTAAACTCTACATGACATGTGTGTGTGTACATAAGTATGCGCACGTATATAACAAATTCCATTTTTCCGTTCCATGCAAACCGTAAACCTGAATCTTCAATCCCAAACCCTAAACTTTGATCCCCAGTAAACTACGTTCCTTGCGGTGGCAGCAGTACTTGGGCTGCTTGCTGCTGCAACTGGCGGGTCATCGTCGCCATAATCCTGTTCGGCTGAACACAAACGCATGAGGGATATTTTCGGGGGTGGTTGAACCCTGGGTGGCTACCTTCTTACCATAAATACAATAGCCAGAATGGAAAGCTCAACTTAACCCCACATTGGGTATCCCTATTTCAAATAATAATTACTACTCGCATGGCTTCAGGTTCAGCTCTTAGGCTTCAGGGTTGCAAGTTCATGGGCGATGGTTGTGAAGGCTTAGGAGTTGCAAAAAGCCCTGCATGTTCAGATGCGTGCGCCATTTAGCGATCAGATGACACCTAAGGGGTCCGTGTCGGGATCATGCTTGGCATTCGTCAAATAGGGCGTGGGCTAGTTGTCCATCTCAGCTACCCACCCCAGAATGTCCAAATAGTTGGTATCGAAGCATCAACATAACCAGAGAATGCAAACCCCGTACGTCTCATTCAGGGGTTGTTCTGTGCGAAACATCTTGGTTCTTTCTGAACGATTACTGTTTGGACTGCTCTCTGTGTGTTTCGTGTTCCCCCAGCCTCATCCTCATCCTCGTCGTAATCGTCATCATAGTCGTCATCGTAGTCGTCGTCAAAGTCATCGAAGTCCTCACCGCCACAGCCTTGTGCCTGTCTTGGGCACTGAACCAGAGCTTTGACTTAGTCAAGGGAAATTGGGGATTCTGGCCCGGACGTTAGCGGTCCGGGCTCGTGGTGACGCTATATACTGCCGAATAAAACTGCAATGAATCGGTATTTCGAAGAAGCACTCTGCATGTAGGCCGGGAAAGGAGTCTTTAGAAAGCTCCCCCAGACATGTTCTCAGACTAGTGTCTACAGATGTTGGCAGAAAGTCTCCCGGTGGCCCCAGCGCCCAAAACTCAAAACCCAAAACTCCTAGAAGTTTCATCTACAACCCCACAGCTCGGGTAACTTGACATCCTGTTGCTATGGCCCTTCAACCCCTTAAACCTGAAGCGACTGCGCCCTCAACTCCTCTACTAAATCTCAGATGCCGGGGTGCCGTGAGCGTCTCCAGTAGTTTCAGCCAGGCTTCATGCCCACCAACGTCGGCAAAAAGTTTGGCTTTCTGCTGAAACTTAGCCTCACTTCTCAAGGGCTAGGAACCCCATCGTGAATGGAGGAGACCTGGTACAATCTTGCGTAGTCTATGCGCATGTGTATAGATGCCTCTATCTGTGTATCTATCTAAACTCGGAACCACAGGCTGTTGGGGATGTAGGGTATTCGGGGTGTTCTCCATCCCAGTACCAACTACGGCTGGCGGCTCGCATGTCAAACCCTAAATCCTAAAACTTAAGGCTTCTACGTTACCCCTCGACATTCACATCTGGGAAGCACTGTCAGCACGTCGCGGCATTGACTCGCACAGATCCTGCTGCTTGCACTTAGGCTTAAGACGCTTTAGGGCTTAGGGGGTAGGATCTAGGTTTACTTAAAGGCATGCGTTACAGAACGTGGAAACTGTGCTGATCTCAACGGCCTCGGTGCTGGTGTGTGAGGGGGTCCCTTCTGCACCATTCCATAGCAATCCTTGTCATCCATGTATTCCTGGAGGAACGGGCTGTCCTCACCTACATTCAACAGCCAAGGGAAGACTTCCTCGACATGTTCTGTCTGCGAATACCCGGGGCAATATCTAGGGTTGTTTGGGTTTAGGGTTCAAGGCTTGGGTTCTAGGATGTTTGCCCTCTGATGTTGCTCCATGGCAAATACCTCAGAAAGCAACATGGCCTTGTGAAACCCATCCTTAGCCCTGGTCAGGACGAATTCATCTTGACTATAATCGCCACTTGCTTGGTTAACACACATGAGGGCCTGAGAGCCTGGATAGTTGCCGCATGCATTTCAACATATTCCTTGCCTCAGCCTATTACAGTCGACCCCTAGGTCTACTTATGACCAGTAAAGCCCACATCTCCTCTAGCCGCGAGTGCTCAGGATCCGTGTCGAACTGATTCCTCAGCTTCCCGTGCACGGTGAATAATCCCCTGCAAGTTGCAGGAAAGTCCCCCATCCTAATAGTAAACATGTCCCGGACTATCTATATATATATATACGGAGAGAGAGAGAGAGAGAGAGAGAGAGAGAGAGAGAGCAGGACACGAACAACTTACAGGTTCTTAATAGGAACTAAGGAAACATAATCTCTACAGAACCGCTATAAAACATATTCACTCATTCCCTACAACGACCAGTAAGACAACTAGCTGTGCTGTCAGCGTAAGATGCGAGAGAGCCTCTGCATCGATGTGCCATAAATCACCTCTCCAGTGAAGCGCAGCGATCTACCTCCCATCATAGCAGCAAAGAAGTTCTCGCCGCCCCACTTCCTGGGTCAACACGGTTTAGGATTTTGACCCAAAAAAACCGAAACTTTGACTTGTTGAACCCGCAGTCAGATGGGGTCATGCAAACCCCTTACAATATCCAACCAATGGACGCCCCGAGTAAACTGCTAGCTTCCCGCTTTCTGGAGGCGGTCGGTTTAGGGTTTTAGCCCTGTGGGCACTCTTACTTGAGGAGATACCTTACACCCGCACCCCTGCATAGCAAGGGAAGCACCCCTGATGGGTCACGCAAAAAACACACGCAAAATCCTAGAAGCTAAACAGGATCTTTGAGACTGGCTAGATAACGATAATTCCCAAATCTGAATTAAGCTTACGTAGGCTGGAACCATGTCGCGCATGAACCACTATTTGGGGCGAGATCGCTTCAATTTGCTCAGCTAAACCCGAACCCCTAGATCCCCACACCCTAAATGCCTAAACCCTAAACCTTAGATGCTTCAACTCTACACCGCCAAACCCTCCCTAAATCCCTAAATCCCTAAACCCTAAGACCCTAAGACCCTAACTCCCGAAACCCTAAATCCAAAATCCCAACACCCTAAATCCCTCAACCCTTTTGGTCAGTGGCTCTCTTTGGCGTCTGACTTCTCAAACGCAAAGGGCAGGAGCTTGCTGGCACGCTGCAGCAAGCCTGCCAGCAAACTCAGAAGCCGGTAGTCAAATACTACTGATGATCTTGGGAGATGCTAGCAAGGCTACATGAACCCTGGAGAACAATAAAGCGACCCTAAAGCGACCCTAAACCCTGAACCTTAAACCCTGAACCGTACAGCAAGGTAGCAGTACTATTTCTGCGCGCCCAAAATGCATACACTCACCAAACCCAGGAATGAAAGCCCTGCCTCATCCCCTTTCCTCGTAAAACCCACAGGCCCCAGAAACCTAAGCCCCAAACCCTAAAGCCCGGAAGCCCGGGGATTGTACAAACTCAACCCGCGGCATCAAAGTGCCCCGATTAAATTTCTGATGGCATGGCTTTCGGCTGGGCAACACGACCTGAAGAAAGTGGACAGCAATATATACAATGAGCTCGAAAAGCAACCATGCTCTTGAAACCCCTTCTCTAAACCCTGAACCCTGAACGCGAGATGATGTTCCGAAATCCAACTGCCTAAAGCGCTACCGTTGAATCCTGCGTGACCTTAGTGCACTAGAATGCCGTAATTCCCATGGTAAATGGTTCTGAGGGTCATGCAAAGACGTTACTATCAGTTCTGTAAAAGTCTCTATCATCACAGCTTATATTTTGTTCACCATTGTTCAAGGAATATCCCTACATAATAGCCCTGTATGTATATATCCCTATATAAGCCTTGCATTATATATCCCCTGCATTTCCCTAGATTATATAACCTCAAAATCCTAGTTCTACGTTATGTTGCATGTTCTTTTGCGTTTGGAATTCAATAAAAGGGGTAAGATCCCTGAATCCTGAATACCTAATCCCTAAACACCCTAAATGCTGATCCGTAAACTCTTAACCCTGGTCATCCCTGATTCCTAAACCCTCATGTAATCCGTAAACCCTTAACCCCGATCCCTTAACCCTAACCCTGAGCTCTTAACCCTAAACCCTGATCCCTGAACCCTGAACCCTAATCTCTAAACCCTCAACCCTGATCCCCTAGCCCTAATGCCTAAACCCTAACCCTTAAACCCTTAGCCCTCAACCCTAAACCCTTAGACCCTTAGCCCTCAACCTTAAACCCTAAACCCTAATCCCCAACCCATGAGGCCATACAGGTTTCAGGCGCCTTGCCAGTCCCAAAGATTCGGCAGCACACCCCGGAGGACGGCCAGCTTGCAGAAGACCAGAAAATCTTGAAGGATCGTGGCCTAGCAGCTGTTTCAGCTATTAGGAATTACTTCCTTGTTCTAAGCAAAGAATAAGGGAATAGAATCCCTACATAGTATATTCCCTATTCCCTACTAAGAACCCGTAAGCTTAGGCTTTAGGGATTAGGGCTTAGGGTTTGGGGTTTAGGTATCAGGGTTTCGAGTTTTAAAGCTTGGGGACTTCAGGGCTTGGGGCTCAGGATGGCAGAGTTTAGGGGGTTTAGGGTTTACAGTTTAGGGCTTAGGGTTGTAGAGTCCAGGGTTTTGAAGCTCAGATCGATGGCGCTTCATTGCGAAAGGGAGGACACATCACACCAAGGGCGGTCGTAAATCTACGCCTAAGGCATGCATGAGTGCCTCTAGGATGCTGTGAGCAACTGCTTTAACGCTTCAACACATACAGGAGACCCACATCACCGTGTTAGATTACAACTATCTTGATAACTACTATTACTTCCATAGTAGTATTCTTGTTGTATAGACATTGCCACTCCCTGGTCTTATGCTGATCCCAGTTGCAGGCGTGTGGTCCGGGTCATAGAGGCCATGCAGATTGCAGCCGCCCCAGGCATAGTCATCGTCGAGGCGCATGCGGTAACAGTCAACAAGCCATTCTTGTTGCTTCTCTTTGCCTGGGCTGATGAGATAGGCATCAAGTCCAGTGATGTTCGGTTCAGACCAGCCCTCATATTGATGCTGATAACCAAATTTCCCGATAGCCATTGCCAAATTTCCGACCTGGGCACCATGCGTTTAGATAAGCAAGCTTGATTCGGAAGAGCGGGCAGCACTAAAACTTGTGGTGACATCTCTCCTAATCATAACAGCTTTCACAACCTGGCCCCCTCCACCCCACACAGCACCACATGTCCTGACAATCGATCCCCAAAGTGCCAGCAATCAACTCCTCTAACCTGAAGCATGCTGCTCGATGCACGCTACACAGCTCAGCTGGGAGCAGTCCTCGACATTGTAAGCAGGGCATGTCCAGTTCGGTGCTCCGCGATGATGAGACGGAAGCCAACAGGGAAGAAAAAAAAAAAGATTTCTGTCACATGCATGAAAACTGGATAGCTCAGCTGTCATGCAAAAACTGCTCTTCCCGCTTCAGGATTCCCTGCGCCCCTTGTTTGCTGGCAAGTTTAGCTACATGGATACTTGCAAACACAAGTGTCTACACCATGATACTCCCTGTTGTGAGGACTCCTGGAAAGGGACCCCTGAGTTTGAAAAATCCGTGATCCCCTCAGTCGTTGAAGCCCCTTTGCGTCTATGCCTAATGACCCTTAAGCCTCTACATGATGCAAGCCTTGGGTCCCAAAGTCCGCCAAGCCCTGAAACTCTTGAAGCCCCTACTAAACCCTTAACCCGCTAATCAAAAGCTACAAACTCTCTATCCCAATATCGTCTAAAGCCTTAAAATTCCTGAAACCTGCTGAGCCGCTCAGCCCAGCCGCCCAGGCCGTTCTGTTCGGCACCGCAGGTGGGCCGCACTGGGCCGGTCTCTCCTGGTCAGGGGCATGGCGGTTGGCGTAAGATTGGAGGAAAAAGGGTGCCTGAACCCCAAACCAAAGGTAAGGAAAATAATCGTCCAAAACCCCTAAAAATATGCCAAAAGGCCATTATTCTACATAGTTTTTCGGGGGGCTCAGGTGGTCTTCAGGCCCCATCGACCTAGAGATGATCTTTATATGGGGGTGTGTCCCGCAACTAGAGGGTTCAAGGGTTTCGGGTACAAGTTTTGGGGGTCCCTATAGTGAGGACTACAATATTTTGGGGTCCATATTGGGGTCCCCAGCTTCTTGGAAATTGCCATATGAGCTACAGTCTAAACTCCATGCATCCCCCTTAATAACCCTTATACTACTCTCCTATATAATGCCTTTATAACCACCTTTAAGGAGTTCACACTATAGCTCATATGACTGCAGAACACATGCCAAGATTGAGATGGATAGCAGAAGCTATATGCCTGTGTCATCACCATCACTAGACCTTGGTTTTGCCACCACCCTGTAACTGTCTATATTGGGACCATATTGAGGGCTGTACATTACTTATTGTCCAACTGTTACAGGGTGGGGGCAGTACCCAAACCAGACCATGGTTCGATGGAAGCCTTTAACCCTAGACCAACATGATTTCCATGTCGTACTGCTGATGAAAAAAACCTGCATGACCTTAGTATTCCATCGTGCCATAACTTCAAAGTTACAAGGCACTTAAGGTCATAAAGGATTCTAAGTACGCAATCCCAACAGAACCCCACTTTCCTTTTTGTTTGCCTTTTCTTGTCCAACTATAATTCTCCACGATTGGGATATTTAATATTCACCGTGCTGAGCACCCCAAGAACAGTTGGCTTGCCAACCTCGGCAGGTTTACTGCTGGGCGCCAGCCGCGCGAGCAAAGCACGTGCTTCCTTGTGGTCCAGCTCCACCTGGGAATGTCTCAAAGCTGTACCTACATCGTCCTCAGTAGTGTAGGGTTTGGGGTGCAAGAGTTTGGGTGGTTCAGGCCTTAGGGCTCAAGGTGTAGGTACTCAGTTTAGGGTTTGAGGTGTAGACTGTAGAGTTCTTGCCAACAGCGGCCCTCACAATCTGCGCGTTACACAACATGCCTTTGGTATAGGGTGAAGGTATCCCTGGCTTTACGACGACCATCACTTCTCTTCCCCCGGAAACCCTAAACCGCAAACCCCAAGGCCCCGGCTGAAAGCTGTCCTTTCTAAGCCTCTTAAGCATCTAACCCCAAAGCTCTGAACCTCAGCCCCTAAGCCCCTACACCGTAAATCACAACAGTACAAAAGGATCCCCCAGCAAGAACCGCCCCCCATCCACCTAAGAATGACTATCCCCCTTATTATATAGCGGTACTACATTGGGAGCATTAATTCTGCAGGCAGTTTGTGGGTTATTCTTGGCCCGAGGCCCTACATATTCCATTAGTTTCCATTTCCTTTTCCGTTCCCCTTAGAAAGCCCTATGTGTCCGCTTTGGGCTGGTAGGGGTGATATTATCAGGGTGAAGGGGTTTACTTAGGCCCCACTCTCTGCCTTTAGCAGCTGCTGCAAGTCCAGCTCTGCAGCTTTCAGTTGTCCCAGCTTCTCCTGGGCTGGGCTGGGTCTAGGGGGCTGGGGTTAGTCCGGAGTGTGGAGTTCAGGGTTCAGAGAGTAGGCTAGTGGATTTAGTCTTTGCAGTCTAAGATTTAGATTTTGGGGGTCTAGCGACTGCCGTTCCAGGTGAGGTTTGAAGCTTTCCAGTTTAGAGTTCGGCATGTAGGTTGCAGGGTTTGAAGTTTAGAGTTCAGGATTTGGGGCAAGGAGTTAGGAGCTAAACTCGCTTAGACCAGCACAACAAGGAAACCCGCTTTGCACCGGCGATCCTCATTAACCGCAAACTCCCAATAACCCCAGGCTATCCCTACGTACCTCCTATTGAGTCTGAACTCATTCATGATCCTATATCCTCTGAAGTCCTAAACCTCTAAACAGCACTGATCCCTGAAATCCATACATTCCTTCCAGTCCCCAAACCTTTCAAGCTTTAAACCTAAACCCTAAATAGTAGTCTCCATTATATTTTCCATTATCTCTATATATCCCCTATATTAGCCCTATATAGTATAGTAGTTTCCATTTGATTTCCATTATCCCAATATAAACC
The DNA here is from genome assembly GCA_905231905.1 of Symbiodinium pilosum. Lineage (NCBI taxonomy): Eukaryota > Dinophyceae > Suessiales > Symbiodiniaceae > Symbiodinium > Symbiodinium pilosum. The sequence continues at coordinate 22,885 of CAJNIZ010046948.1, read as the reverse complement.
CCTGGATCCCCCAATGCCGACCCAGGTTCCAGGGCTGAGGCCCGGCGGAAACGCGCCTTGCAGTGCCTTCGCAGAGTTGCTGGGCGTAAGATCGATCATAGTCCCCATTGAGTAGATACAGGATTTGGGGTTTAAGGTTTAGGGTTTCTGGGCACTTCCAGATTTTATCTACTTGAGGGGGACTATAAGGTTTAGGATTGTTCTTGAAAGAATCCCATGTGGCTGGGATGGTGGGGGGCCGACGGATTAAGTTTGAAGGCTTTGCAAATTTGATGCTATAGAGAGAGCGGGACTTAAGTGGCTTAGACTTAAAGAATTTAGCCTTCCAGGTGGAACTGCTGAATTCCCAGCTTCAAGCACGAGGCTTGTAAGTTTAAAATATGGGTTTGGAATTGAGGTGCTTTGGTCTAGGGCTGAGGGTTCAGGACTTGTCCTGCCAGCGCCAAGTAACAGCCATGATTTCAACATGTTTCGAAATCCACAACTATTCCAGACTCATGTAGGTACATGTAGGACTTCGCAACTTTGAAGAGTTTATCGGTAGGGCACACTACGGTCCGTCTTAAAAAACGGAACGCTCTCCTGCTCGCAAATCACATTCCCGGGCATAAGGTAAGATCTTTCTTATAGCTTAAGCCTAAAGCATAAGCCCTTCACATCACCACACTTTCCCCGAAAGGGCGAAATCGTTTGTAGAGGGGCCATGGAACAAGAAAGACGCATCAGGCGCCAAGCCCTCAACTCACTACACAGAAAATGGGCGCACAGCGTCTTCCACAAAAACCTCCTCAAAAAATAATCCTGAGGAAGCCCATTGACACTGAAAAGGCATAAATAAATTCAAAACCCTGAACCCTACATACGACCTATCCCTCAACAACCCCACTGAAATTATAGACAGGCAACCACAAAAAGGACCTGCAGGCGCCTGGAGTTTAATAGGAGGCAAGCGCCGGCAGACTCAGCTGCTTGCCGATGCATGTCCTGCCAGCTGCTTAGAGAAAATTACCTTGACCCAGACCCCTGATTGATAGACCCCCTCCCTTTAATAGAGATAATAATAAGGATCCTAATATTAAGGCCCTCAAAAGGAGGGTGTTTATTAATCATGGGTCTACATTAGGGAGTGTCATGTCAGGAGTTAAGGAGATGTCCTTCGAGAATTCTAATTTCCCAAGAAATGCAGAATGAGCATCATATATCTACCACAAAGAAATCCTACAGCCCGCACTCTCAACCCTAAACACAACATCCTAAACCTCAAACTGTACAACCCAGACAGCCGCCCCGAACCTTAAAGCCAAGCGCTGTGAACCCAAAACTCGAAATCGTCCTGCTTCAGATAGCACTGCGAGAGGTTCGAGTGCAAGGCCTATGCTCCAAACCCTATGCCCTGCGCCCTACAACTGCAACAGCCCGAGCCCCGCACCCTTGAAGGAGTTAGGCCTCGGGGTTTAGACCCACCCTCTAGCCCAAACTCTATGGCCTAAACCTTGCATCCCTAAACTCTACTTAACTAACATGAACGCAAAGGAAAAATTGGCCCTAGCAAGAGTACCACGCTTCGAAAGAGGGGAACGTTTCAGCTTTCCTGTTTATTTGGGGCACTGTAGACCCAAAGGCCCCTGCCAAGGTTTTAGGGTTTAGGGTTAAGGCCCCTACGTTCTAGAAGGACTCTAGAAACCATACTATTGGTTTAGGGTTTAGGGTTTTAGTTTAGGCCCCTACAGTAGACCCCAAGGCCTCTGCCAAGGTTTTAGCAACATCATGGCTGAGTTCGGGATCCACCAGCAGAGCCGCCAAGCCTCGTGAGCAGACCCCAAAGCAATGCTTCCCCCAAACTAGGGGTTCCCTCTTAGCTTGGGAAGACTAATCCTTCCCCCTAAGCTCTAACGCGGCAGTCGTTAGGCTGCCTAAGGAATACACATACTCCTTTATTAACGTAGAGGCTTTGGGCCCACTGCCTCGGCTGTAGGCATCAGCAGCCTTCTTCCACTCGCCCGCTTGAAACAGCTTGTTTCCTTCATCTTTCAATGCTGCAGCCATCGCGCAGGACAAAGTTGTAAAGTCTAGGGCCAGTAGAAGATTTGTCTAGAGCACAAACTAGCACAAACTGCCAAAGACTGCTTCACAGCTACTTTGACAGCTTAGATTGGTCCATGTGAGGCATAACGAGATCTGCTTGCACCAGCCATGGCAAGTCTGAAAAAGCCCGATCACGTCATCATATGATAAAGGCTTCTATGTCCCTTGCTTTTGTGGGGCTTAGACAGCGTAGGCAAGTCCCGAACTGGCAACCCCTACAGAATAATGTAGATGCCTATCGAACTGGCATTACGTTTTGGGGTATATTATATGTTGTAGATAAGGGTTATAAGGGAACTTCAGGCTTCTACTGACGCTGTCGATCTTCTCTCCCCTCTTTGGTATGAGAAGCGGTTCACGCCAAAGGCTCCGCAGGCAGTACGCCTTGAGCAAGATCCGTCAGAAGATGCATGTACTGGATGGACCCATGATAAAAATATATTGATGATGCTCGTGGTGGTCGTCTTCGAAATAAGTGTGGCAGTGGCAGACATGACGTTGCGGCAACGGAAGCAGCAGCACAAGCAGCAGCACAAGCAGGAGGAAATTTCTTTGCAAACCTCGGCGAATAGGATTAGCTTCAAGCAAGGATTGTGGGCTTAGGATTTAGCGTTTAAGGGATTAAGGGTTTGAGGGGTGGGGGTTGGAAGACCTCCTTCAGGCTCATGTTCTGCCCTTCCTCAAGTGCTTTTTGGGTCCCAGCCGAAGCCTCAAAGTTGGAACTTGCCTTCCAGGCCCCGAAAGAAGGATTCCTAACCCAAACCCACAAAACCCTGGAACTCCCAAACACAACGAACATACCATAGCCCCCAAAAAGCCCGAAAACCCTAAAGACCTTGACCTCGAGCCCACTGAAGCCTGAACCTACGCAGACCTAAACCCACTTGACCCTCAAGCGTGTCACTTCACTTCCCCACCCCCACCCCCCCTTAGACCGGCCAAGGGGCCTAACACCCAAACGCCACCAACAGCCGCTGCAACCTGCGAGTTTGTGCGGGCCGTGGACTTAGGGTTTAACGGTTTAGGGTTTAAGGGTTTAGGGTTTAAGCGTCCTGGTTTAGGGTCTAGGATTTATGGCCATAGGGTGATAAGTGGCTGGGGACAGCTTCGGGCAGCTGAGTCAGTTTTTTGGCACGAAACTTTGGCGGGAAATTGCGAATGACTGTTGAGCAGTGTTTCAGTGAAGTCCTTATCATACCTTCACTGGTTTGGTTCTTCAGCTGAAAGTTAGGGAGCGTCTTATGGACTCAGGCTCAATACTTGTGGGGCAACGCACTCCGATGTACAACGCGTCAGTATTCAGATGGGCAGTTCTGAAAACAAGGATATCAAGTATCTGCCTCGTAACCTTCGCCTCCTCAGTACGGGTAACTCAACGGGTACGTATACCCTTTACGGTTGAGAAACCTTCACATCAGCGTGGTAGGCACATCAGATTTGTTCCCTCCCATCAAAAGTTGGAAGCCCCTATGCCCTATGCCTCAGATCCTGAGCCCAAGACATGCATAAATCCTCGAAACTGAAGCCTGTGAAATCCATGTGGACGCCCTTTAGACTGTCAGAATTCCTTGTATTCTCCGATTTCGGATTCTACACTTGGTTGCAGAAGTAGAATTGTTTCAAGACTGCAAAGTGCTGTTCGTCGCAAGCAGGACCGGTGATTTTGAGGGCCCCTGCTTGACATCCAAATGCTGCATCCCAAGCCCAAAGAGAGGCATGAATCTTGTTGAGAACCCAGCCTGAACCCCAAACCCTAAGTCCTGAGCCCTACACACGCGCGCCCCTGCCTTCTTCATGCTTTCAGGGTCCATGCCCTTGCCCCCTCCTCGGCCATGAACCTTCCGTTCCTCCTGTTCGAGCTTCTGGAATCTTCAGGCAGCTTTCGACCAGGGCTCAATTAAATGTTCAAAGCGTCATGCAGACACACCGTGATGCAGACACATCGGAACCCATCCTAAAGCCTTTAGCGAGGAAACTCCCTTCAAACCATTTTGATTTGGGAGCTCAAGGTTTTAGTGTTTGGCGTTTCAGGGTTGCGGGCCTTAGTATCTTTCAAATTCTTCAGCCCGCACAGCATAGTGCTCTGAAGTGAGACAACCTGGGGTGAAGACGTGACTGCTTGCTGTACCTTCCCAACTTCAATCTACCTACGTAAATGCTCTGAATGTATGACAAAGAAGTGAGAGCCGCGCGAACGTCAAAGTCTCCTGGGGACGAACCAGAAAAGAGAATTACCTCCCCCGATGCCGTCATCCCCTTCTCAAATGAAATTAGGCTTAGCAAGGACAAACAGGCAACTTGTATCTCTGGTGCGGCAGCCTTAGTTGAAAGGATAACTCTCCTGCATCCCTGAACCCTCGACCCCAAGCCGTAAACCCTAAATCCTAAATCCCAAACCCTTAAGACTGTGACCTGAAACCTTAGTCCGACAACTCAAACCCCTTTCCCTCCATCCCTTCCAGCGGCAGCCTGCGGGGCGCCATAAGCCTCGCAGGCAGACAATGCCCCATTGCCAGGATCATATTAGCTATGGTATAAACTCCTCGTATCCCCCTTAATAACCCCTATATTGCTCCCCAATATAATCCCCTATATAAGCCCCTATATAACCCCCTTTAAGGAGTTTAGACTATAGCTCATATTAGGATATCTAGGGCGCCTCTACGGACACAGAGGGATAGGGTTACAAATAAGATGAGGACTGGGATTAAATTAGTAGTTTTCAGACGTTAGGGTTTCAAAGCATTGGAGATTCCTCTCTGGGAGGCCCCAATCAAGCGGGACCTTACGAAACCATCTTCAGGTTCAGAGTTCAGGGTGCAGAGCTCAGGATTTGGGCTGTTGATTTTGGACCTCGCGTAGACCACCTCACACCTTCTATGCAGGAGCCTTAGCTAAGGTAGCGATTAACCCTAAACACTAAAACCCTCACCCCTAAACCCCTAAACTCTTAACTCCGAAACCCTAAACCCTAAAACCCTAAACCCTAAACGTCCCAAACTCAGGGCTCAGGATGAACCCTTTGCGGGAGGCGAATCAGAAAGTCTCACACCTTCATTTCCATCGCGCTAGTATTTGACCCCAAGCCGCCTACAGACACTGTACCCCACCGTAGTCCCTACTTGGAGGGTCGGGGGACCTGTAAGTATGCTTATAGCCCCTATAAACCAGAAAATGAACCCAGGTAATCCCATTCTATCCATCTACTGCCCTGACATAGGGCTGAGTCCTCAAATCCTCAACCCCAACAACACCCTGAACCGTTGAACCCCCAACACTTACTCCGGGTCGGAGAACTAAAGCCAACCCATAAGACCCAGCAAGCTAATGCTTGATGCCGGCTACAATTCTTACCTTGGGAACCCCTGCCTGGTAGGGCTGGATGTTTGGTGGCGCCATTGAGACAAACTTGTTCTGGCCATGGGGCGACCTCAGCTGCGAGACAACAAGAACCCTTGGAGCCCCCCTTCTTTAACTGATGTGTAGGGCACATTTTGGGAGCTCCACGCTTGTGTGCGGGAGGGTGTTGGGATTCTAGCCGTGAAGACTCTAAATGTAAGTTCTCAGTGAAGACGAGGGCAGGGGCTTGGGGAGAATGTCAAGCTTAAAAGATTGCCGTGGGGCTGGGGTGGGCATACATCCCAGAGGCCTCAAGGGCAAAGATTTCAGCGTTGAAGGTTGAAGGTTTTGCCAGGCTGGCCCATCAGACTCTACAAGCGGCAAGGGTCAAGCCCACGAGTCAAAATCCTTGTTCGGGAATAATTCTGGCAAAATCCTGCACACCTTTGCGCACACAGTATCCAACACACAAATCCACAGCATGCGTAAAAAAAAAAGAAACCTCACGCCAACTTTCAGATAGCAGCAGCTTGGTGACAGGGAGCTTCGCACCGCGTCTGATTTCACTTTTGAATTCGTGTTTGCCCTGCCCCAGTGCATGAGTCAAAGCGTCTCAACCCAGCTTCCCAGATATTGCGCGTCCTCTGGCTATCTCTTGTGATTCTACGTTTGGAGGATGGTCTTGGCGACCAAAGTGGTACGGTAGCAGTCAGTCACTGCCTCATACATCCCGAACGATTACTCAAAACATTATTAACATTGCAAGATGCAGGAGGGAGCTTCCTGGATGCTGAAGATACTCCGCTCAGGCAGCCCTACGAGTTTGACTGCGTCTTGTTGCTCCATCAACAACCCTCATATTGCTTCACGACAAGTTCTGTGCATGGGCAGCACCATAGGAGCAATCTCCTCAATGGAGAACCACTGCAACAGGGCGGTCACCACGAAGGTTCGCTTGTCCTTTGCAAAATATGGAACGAGCAGCAGCCGCACTCCGGCTGCCTGGCACAGCTCCCGCTTTCTAATATCTCGCTCCTGCTGCGCCTCAAAGCTGGAGATGTCGCCGAAGTGGAAATAGTTTTCTGGATCATAGTGCTGCTCACCCTGGTACTCGAATGCCAGCGACAGCTGGGGGCAGTACCCATCCAGCTGCAAGCCCGCCAGAAACTGCGGATAGCAGGATTCGAACTTGGAAGGGCAGAAGATGGTCTGCAGGATGTCACGGATCTCCGTCTCTGTCCTCCAAATGCTGGTTGCGCAAGTTGGGCACCAGCTCTTGCTGTTCATCACGCTGTCAGCCGTCGCCTTCCATCGGTGCCCCTCCCGGCACTCCCAGAGAAGCTTGGCAAAACAGTTCTTATACGACTTCGACAGGCACCTCCCACCCAGCGATGCGGCGTGGGCCTGGACGCGCGGAAGCC
>CAJNIZ010046948.1:0-15940 GCA_905231905.1 Symbiodinium pilosum | reverse complement strand
GCGTGGGCCTGGACGCGCGGAAGCCCAATCTTCCTGCAGTGCGGACACCACTGACCCAGGCGCATCACGTTGTCGGCTGTTGCCTGCCAGACGTGTCCATGCTCGCACTTCCACGGCACCTTGCTGCGGTTGTTCACATACTCAGTCGCCAAGCACTCCCCGCCTCGCTGCGCCGCATGCTCCCTCAGCCGATCCAAGCCGATGGGAGCCCTCCGCGCGCATACAGGACACCAGCTGTTCTTGTTCAGCACATGGTTCGGAGCTGCAAGCCACCTGTGGCCCTCCTTGCACTCCCACTGCACCTTCCTCGTCACACCGCAGTATTCAGTGGCTAAGCAGCGGCCTCCACGAGAAGCTGCATGCTCCTGCAAGTCCTGCAAGCTTCGCCTGGTGGACACTTTCTGCTTTCGCGCGCATTCAGGGCACCAGGTGGCAGAGTTCAGAACGTTCGGCAGTGGCCTCCCAGGCGTGTCCCAAACTGCACTGCCAGCGATACTTGGCCCTGTTGTTAGTGTACTTTGCGGACAGGAGCTTTCCGCCTCGCTTCCTCGCGTGCTCCTGCAATCGGTCCAGAGTGCTCCTTTGCCTTTGAACAGCGCACTGCGGACACCAGGTCTTGTTGCACAAAACACTGATCGGAGTGGCATGCCATCGGTGGCCATGCTCGCACTCCCACTGGACCTTCGTCCTGGTGTTTTGGTAGAGCTCTGCCAGGCATGACCCACCTTTGCTCGCAGCGTGGTCCTGAAGCCGCCTTAGAAGCTCATCTTTGGTCATGCAAGTCCGGCACGAGCTCTGCTCAGTTGAAGATGCTCTGTTCAGCTTCGCTGCGCCCCTCCCCTTATGGAAACCAACGTGGCAGCCCCGCTTCAGACCATGCCTGCTTGCCATTCCATATGAAGCGAGCACCAGGCAGAGACGAGCCTTGCTGGCCGAGTTCTCGCACAAAGTTCCTGGTCTACGATCCATCCCTCCGGCGGTTCGAGCATCTGCTGCAAGACGGAATGGCGCCTCTTTGGGCAGCCATGCATGAAGAAGCCCACACATGAGCAAGGAAGGCCGCACGCGTCTACTCAAAACATGTATGCCAACCTCTCATATCCCAAACTTTGAACTTCCCAATGTGTCTTTGCTTGCGGCCATGGATTCTGCAGGCATTGGAGCTGATGGGCCCAAACTTGCAGGTAGCCAGTATGGAAGCAGAGCATGAGTCTTGCGGACAGGGGAGCCCCCCGCAGAAACCCAGATGCCAAACCCGGAGCTGAAACACCGCAGCCTAGAATGCTGCACATCCTGAAGTCTAAAACATAACCCTCAAAAGCCGTGGCACTCCAAGTCATTGGAGGTGTTCTCCGGGTTGTAGCCATGGCGTTTCATGGCCCCGCGGAGCACGGCTGGCCCCAAAAGCAGGGACCGGGGAGAGTTTAGAGGCTGGATAGCCTTTGCATAATGAAGGATCAGAAATCGGAGGGTCCAAGGTAGGTAGAGTCAAGGTCCTTACTGTCACGAGGAACACTAGGTACCGGTTAGAACAAGATCAGGTCGTTCTATGCTTGAAGGAGTTTCAATGAATGTCCTTGGGCTTTCCACAGAGCACCTCCTCGCATTCTCATTGCCGCTTGTCTTGACTGGCTGGCCACGGGTGCTGTCTCATTTAGAATCCGCAGGACTTTGTGGTCCTGCGCATGTGTTTACAACTAAAATCAGCTAAAACATCCCGACACACCAGTGCGCTCATAATCTTGCAATGTGACTCTGCTGTGGCTCTTCACAAGCTTGATGATCTTTTTCCTATCTAGGCACAAAACTGTGGGGGGCCAGGGCGCCACCCCAAGCTAATGCTTGAGCAGTTGGCCAGCAGCACCCTCACAGTGGAGAGTCTACGGTTGCAGGCTTCTGGACCCTAGGGCTTGGGCTTGCATTAAGTAGGATGTGGGGCTTCACACATGTAGCCAGCAAGATCTCTAGCTTCGTGCTTTGTTTGTTTGGGCTTCCTATGGCCGAGTCTTGAGCTTCAGGGGCCCCTGTTTCCCTTGCAACTTCTACTTGCCGTTGCGAAACAAACTTTGAGCTCAGGCATCTTCTCGCCCCCCTCCCCCTTAAACCCTAAACCCTTAAGCCCCTAAACCCTTAGACCCTTAAACCCCGCCATCTTCGAAGGAGCACCATCTTTTTTCCGACGCTACAATCCGCGCACTTGCCGCAAAGCAGGGTCCATTGGCCTTGGCATATCAGCCCACACGGTTTAAGGGTTTAGGGTTTAGGGGTTTAGGGGTTTAGGGGTTTAGGGGTTCAGGGGTTAGGGTTTAGGGGGAACTTGGAACCATAGCAAAAATTGTAATTTTTCCTGTTTCTTAAGATTAGAATAAGCAAAAAGTCAAGATTATTTCCAAGTGCCCCTAAGAGCTATCCGTCAATCAGTATTGCGCATTTCTATTGGGCCCCTCGAAATTTTAAGCTGTTTGCAACACCATTCTATTTTTCCATTATCCCTATATATCCCCAATACAACCCCCATAAAATATAGTAGTTTCCATTCTACTATTTCCATTATCCCTATATATCCCCAATAGAACGCCTATATAATATAGCAGTTTCCATTTTATCTTCCATTATCCCTATAAATCCCCAATAGAATCACGTTCAGCTTCAAAGCCCCAACTAGACGATGGCTGAACACCACATCGCAGGCACTGCAAGCAACAACGCCACAGGCGGGCGGGGCATGCCGTGGCGTGACAGTAGCCTACCCGGCTGTCCCTCCTAAGCCAACTACCAGTAGAACGACTACTCTGCCTGAATGTGCCCGAACTACTACCCCCAAAGAAGCAGAGACAGGTAAATCACCAAACCTCTTAAACTACAAATGCATGACAACAAGAGAACAAAACGTGTTTCAGGATTTGGCTTGAAGACTTCAATTTTGGACTCAAGGTTGGGCCTAGATCCTCCGCAACCCTCAAAGTCACGAGATACGGTACAGAATCTCTACAAATGCCTACATACCCCTACACAACCCTCTCGGAAAAATCCAAATCCGAAATTATCCCCACATGTGAGCCCTATCCCCCAATGGCCCCTACAGACTCCGATAAACCGTGAAGCCCCAAGCACCCAAATCCTGCCCTAAACCCCAAACCCTTAAACGGTAAACCCTAACCCCCTAAACCCGTAAACCCTAAACCCTAAACCCTAAAACCCTAAACCTAAACCCAAATCCTGCACCCCATACCTCAACCTCTGAAAAGAATCCTCAGACTTCCCCCGAGCCTCAGAGAGGGCTTCCAGCCTCAGTAGAAGGCCAAAAGTTTGAAGTAGGGGGATTCATGCGACTTTTGTACCTTCAAGTTTTTGGGGTAGGGGGCTACTGATGTCCCAACTTTCTGGCCCGAACTGTCGTGTTGAGGGGTTCGGGGTTCAGACTCGAGGCTTAGGGTCAGCGGCCTTTGCCACGTTTGGAGCTTGGGTTGGACGAAGCAGCCATAGAGCTCACAAGTGCCACATTTCTGACTCGGGTTGGTCTGCATGGGAGAAGTTTAGACCTCAGGGGTTGGATCCAACAATAAAGGAAACTTCATGGAGGTCCTGGGTATCACAATCATTTGGCCATGCATAGGGTCTGATAAGCCCCTTATGAAGAATTAGGCTGACCAAGGGAGAGTCTTATGTGTCCCAGAAGTACATGTGAGCGAGATGCAGGGACTTGAAGTTTCTCCACCAAGTTAAACACGCGCAAGAAAGTGAGAGAGCCCCAGCCCTGTGCCTGAAAGCTGCAGCCCAATGAGATGTTCTAACACCTGGTGCATATGGCTTGCTGTGCCTGAAATGCAGGGACATGATCTAAGAGACACCATTGCAGACTGAAGCCATCATCCCATGCCTGGCCCTACTTTCCTGTACCCCACAACCCTGAACTCGAAACTTCAAACCTGATACGTTCCCTGAACCCCAACTAAGCCCTCAACCCAAACCCCTCCAGACCCGATACCCTGAAGCTCTCACCCTGATCCTGGAAGTCCTCGAACCCAAACCCTGAAACCTTGAAAGATTTGTAAGTCCATGCACGGCTTAGTGCACGACCTGCCGTCGGCGCAGGTTCCAATGGCGACGTCCGGTCCGGACACTGCGGCAAGGGAGTTGGCAAGGGATTTGTGATCTGAGTTGAGAACAGGTAAAGGTTGAAAAAATGCGATGGATACGGTGCGGGATCCAGCGTTTAGGGTTTAGGGCTTGGGGCTCAATATACAAAAAATGGGTCCACAGCTACGAGTTTTGCTAGTACATCCTGCGTCTGCGGCTCCTCTTCCAAAATCATAGAGATGTCATAAATCTCTGCAACTCGATTCCTTTCTCAGCTTGGGGCTTGCGAGCTATGGCGGTTTATGGTCGTCCTTGTGAAGCAGGCTATTTACAGATTCATGCTTAAGACTTGGATAAAGCGAGTACAATTCGTTGTTCGGCAGGCAAGAGACAAAGCCTGGTTGCCTCTGGTATGAGCCTGCCTGCCTCAGATCTTTCTTGCCCAGCACTTTACTGTCTCAAGCACGCAAGTTATGGAGCAGCTGACGAATTACAAATTTCACAGCTTGTAGTTCCATCCACCAAGCCCCGGAAAGGATCCCTGTAGCACGCTTAGTATACCTGTATATAAACCCCACTAAAACAATGATGTCCATTCTCGCTTCCATTTCTCCATTCCCTGCTAAGAACCGACCCTTAAACCACCCAAACCCTCTGCCACCTCGTCCAGCCACTGTGTCTTCACAGTCACAGCCTCCCGGTCCGCATCGAGCCATTCGGCTGCCGTGGCCTTGCGAAGCACCATTGCACAGTACCCGTTAAGAACGGCATTACAAAGACCCGCATGCCTCTTATGAAGGGGCTATATGGAGCTTCATGTTAGCTTCGGGGGGGTGTACGATCCTACTACATCCTACTACTATGACGACCGACTTCCAGTTCCATATTCTGTGGTCACACAAGAGCGCTGTGCTTTGCAGGGTATGGCAAACCTCAAGCTAACGAAGCTCTTGCCCTAAACTCATTCACCATCACATCATGGACCCCAAACTACCCTAAACTCTGACCCTGGAAACCATACGCCGTGATCCTAAGCCATTCCAGCTAAATTTGAAACCCCATGATCCTTAACTTCTAAAGCCTAAAAACCCTACACCCTACGCCTCAAAGCCCTAAACCCTAAACTGGACCCTAAGATCCCACATCCTACGTCCGAGGCCTGCGCCGCTGAACCCTAGAACCTTCATTCACATCGTAAACCCGAACCTAGACCCCTGGAACCCTAAGATCCCAAACCCTATAAGCCTCAAGATCCCAAACCTTATGAACCTCAACACCCTAAGCCCTAAAACCCCGAACCCTAAACCCAAGATCCTAAACCCTAAATCTTAAACCTTAAGCCCTGAACTTTACATCCTAACCCCCAAATCCGACCCCCCACCGAGAAAGCCGGCGCCTGAGGCTTATCGTTCTTTCGGCGGCCGAGGCCTCGAACGCCCCCTCGGCTCCCTCGCCTGAAGAATTCCAGGGCTTCGGGTTTAGGGTGTTAGGGTTCTAGGGTTTGGGGTTTAGGGTTTAGGGGTTCGGGGGTTTAGGGCTTTAGGGCTTAGGGGTTTAGAGTTAGGGCTTTAGGATTTGGGGTTTAGGGCTTATACGAGTTTAGGGGGGCATCAGGTTTGGAGGCTTACAGGAGTTTGGTGCAGTTTAGCGCTTGCAGGGATGTTTGGGGTTGAAAGTGGGCTTTAAGCAGCTTAGGGTTTCGGAGTTTAGTTGGGAGTTTGGGGGAACGGACTGAGGGATGGAGGGTGTACGGATTTGGGAGTTTAGGGTTTTAGGGGGTCGCGAGGGTGTTTGTGGCTTTTGGGTTTGAGGGTTTGGAGCGCAAAGGCTTCAGGATTCAGGCAAATTAGGCTTTATGGGCCCAGTTTTAGCTTTCCAAAAGGTCCTTTGCGCAGGCCCCTGGGTGGGTGTTCAGAGCAGGCTCCATCTGAGTTCCATTTTCGAAGATTGATACTGTGTGTTGTGACAGAATCCCTACACATCCTGGAAAAACCTAAAGTGGGCCGCAAGGAAGCAGCCTACTAGCAGCTCTACAGCACACCTTCCTTTATCGAAAGAAGCCTTCCGGTGCCGAAGTCGTTTGGGGCTTGGGGTTAAACTTCCCAAAGAGCATGCAGGGCAAGGTCTATGGTTAAACCACCGTCCCTTTGAGACGTGCCCACATGCATTTCCACACAGGCAGGGGGAAGGTGGGATGAAGTTTTGCGCTCATGGGTTTAGGGGTTTAGGGTTTAGGGTGCGGGATTCGGGGTTGGGGACTCAAGTCCTGGCTCTCGGGGGAATGGGTTCCAGATGAAGACTCCTGTTGCGAAAGTGATTCTGAGCACCACCCAGAACCTGCAACCCTCAATCCCTAAAGTTACAGCGGGTTAGTTAAGAATAAGAGAATATGCTATCTATATATATATATATGGATTAATTGTAAAGGGATGATATTCCCGCACTCCCTGCTGACCCTCAGCAAGTCAAGCCCCACACTCTAAAATGGAACCCTGCTTCTTGCTGCTGGTCAACTAGGAGGAAGCAGGACTGCGCTTGATGGACGAAATCCTGCATGACCCCAGGAATACTAGAGCACCATATCTCATAGTGTCTAGATTTGCAGAGTCATGAAGGATTTTGCCCATCAACAGCTGGAAGAGTCATCAGGCTGAGAAACTAATGGCAAATAACGCATAGAGCCCCAAATCCTCCTGAACACGAGTACCCAATCCCCACATTCAAAATCCTAAGCCCCAAGTTCAAACACGTAACCCTACCAGCAGTCGACATAGCTCTTGAAGGACTTGTCTAGAGCTGAGAGGCATTACATGTGGATCATGTTGAACCATGAACCCTATAACGCCTAAGTCCCAAACCCAAGGACCAAAGACCGAACCCTATACCCTAAAGGTTGAACCCTTAACTAGGGTTTAGGGTTTAGGGTTTACCCTAAACCCTAGATCCCAAGCTCAAAAGACTGAACCCTCAAGCCTTAGTCCCCAACCCAAAAGACTAGAGACTTGAGCTCTGAACCTGCGCTGACCACGTTGATTTTGGTCCTTTTGGTCGGTCGGCGACCTTGGGTAGGTTCTAAAGAGTTCAGGTCATCTGGATCCTATGGGAGTTTCTCGAAATAATCCTTTCATGATTTTCCATTTTCTTTTCCATTATCCCAATATAACCCTAATATACACCTAATATGACCCTAATATAACCCCAATATAACCCCAATATAACCCCAATATAACCCTATTTTAGCTCCTTTTATTCCCTACCCTAGGGCCCCAGGGCTCCTTACGCTTTCAAAAAAGCTCATGTAACCCTTTTTGGGAATTTGGTATGGTTTGTTTCTAGGACCCCTAGGCTACACCACACTGGAAGGCCTAGGTAGGGATGTAGACTCCGGCATCGATATCTGAGGAATATAACCCCAATATAACCCTAATATAACCCCAATATAACCCCAACATAACCCTAATATAACCCAAATATAACCCCAATATAACCCTAATATAACCCTAATATAACCCGAATATAACCCTAATATAACCCTAATATGACCCCAATATATCTAAGGATTTGAAAGTAGACTTGAGGTGCTTTCGGGGTTCAGATTAGGATTCTTAGGATTCAGGGATGGGATTTTGCTTCCAGCTGTAGGCCGCAGGATTTAAAGTGTACGCTTGAGAATCTGGGCTTTGGGGTTCGAGATTTTGGGGGGGTTGGGGCGTTAGGGGTGAGGATGGATTTCCAGACCAAGGCTGTGGCGTTTAGGGGTCCCTTTGCCTATGGGCTATGGCCCCAAAGGGAGCCAAAATAGATGCGCCAACAGATGCCCGTGAACTGAAACAATACATCACGGAGCTTCCGTTCCGGATTTCACTGGAAGCTTTCATAAACCATCAAGCCACACCCCAGCGCAAAAAGTATAGGCCTTTGTCAACAACCGCACAACCCCGAATGCACACCACCCTACACCCTAAACCCCGAATCCTGAAACCTTCAGGGTCCAAGGTCTTTAACACGGAACTATCACCACAGTCACAAGAAACAATTTCTAAACATAAACACTCAAGACCTAGCATTCGTCCCCATTCGAATCCTTTCAGAGCTCCTGACGCAGGAACTCCCCTAAACCCCCTACTTGGAGGTCCGTTTTACTTACAAGCTACTTTGTAACTGTAGTTATAATCCAATTATATGTAGGGTAACTGTAGTTATGGGGCTTATAATTAAACTACAGTTACTGAGTAGGTTATAAGTACAACGGACCTCCAAGTACCCAACTAAGGTGCAACCCTACATAGAGCCGTTTATGTGAGCACTACTCACACAAAATGCCCTTTCTGAGGTTCCATGTCAATTGTGGTGTTCTCAAAATATCGAGCCCGTAGAAACCCCAAGGATAAACGAAATCTATGAGCCCTCTCTTGAGGCTTATGTAGGGGCAATGTTGACAAATTCCCTGGTCGGAAGACAGTATCTGGGGAAGCGGGCGAAGTCTCCGCATGCTCTGCATGATCCGCAGGCTCCGCATGATCCGCGCGCTCCGCACGATCCGCACGCTCCGCACGCTCCACACGCTCCGCACGCTCCGCACGATCCGCACGCTGCGCGCGATCCGCACGCTGCGCGCGATCCGCACGATCCCCACGCTGGGAGCGCTCGGAGCGCTCAGATTTCCTTGGCTGTTTGAGAAGCTGAAGAGCTTTGGGGGTTTTGGGGTTTCAGGGCGTCAGGGTTGAGGGCTTGAGGGTTTAGGGATTTTGGGTTTGTAGGGTTTGTCGGCATAACGTTTAGGGTCTGAGCATTGATGGTTCTAAGCCCCGGTGTAGGCTTTGGAGTCTCTGTCTGGTAGAAGTCAATGTGAACTAGGCCACAACCACGCCCAAACCCTCCGTCAATATGTCATATGCACCTATGCGTATTTACATCTATACGGAAAGAGAGTGAAGGAGCCACCCCGGGATCTAAAAATCACAAGACACCAGTCAACGACAGATACCCTCTTACTGTGACCTGTAGCCTTACCGACCCCCCAAACCATTCATCCTGACGTGCAGAGACTCAAATCCTCCAAACCCCTGCCAAGTAAACACAAAAGCCCTAGACGTTCAACATTGACTACTACTATAATGCAATCCTATCCTGAACCCAGACCCCCCCCCCAACCTACACTCTGAATGAACCCCCTAAGCAGCTCAACGCGTAGCCTGACCCTGCAACCCTCAGGCCTAGGCCTTCAACCCAAAAACCCTAAACCGTTTAATCAGATTTCTTAACTAGCCCTATGCCTTAAAAACGATAAACCCGACACCCTTTGGCCCTGAAGCCTCAACCACTCCTTGCACCCGCATCCTTAACTCCCCACAACCCCTACGCCCTCCAAAAACACCTGAGCAGCGTTTTTTTTGGTGGTTAAACCCAGTAAGATTATATTCCTTATATAAAATACTATACCCCAAAAGGAGGACATAATCTTACTCTATATCGGGTACCGTAATATCCTCAAATGAAATACTACTCACCTAACCTCTCGTCCCCCCTAGACTCCGAACGGACGAGCTTCACAGCGGCGGGAAGGCGCTCAGATTTCCCAGCGCTGGCACTTCGCCATGAGCGCCGGGGATTGGGCGCCTTGGGAGTTAATACTTAGGGGGGTCTATGGAGTTGACAGAGGTCCTATAGGTTGGGTAGGAATTATACCGGATTATGTGCGGATTATGTTGGGTTTTGGGGGATATTGCCGCCAAAAGGGAGCGAGTCTGATGGAAAAGAAACAGGAAATTGAAATGGATGCCGGGGTTTCATGGGGGTGTAGGGTTAAAAGGCTAGGTAGGTATGTTACAACACACTTGCGATATCTAGTAGTAAGTATGAAAAACTATGAGGCATTGTCTGGTTGCAACTTGGCCTTGCCCTAGCTAGGCTAATACATTGATTTAAGGTCTCAGGCTTAGGATTTTCATGAAGGGGTCGAAAAGAGTCTAGAGTTATGTAGGGGTAAAATAGGGTTCAAGGGTTAGGGTTAGTGGGGAATAATAAGAAAATGTATTGTATTGGGATGATGTACGGATTATATTCCCTTATTCCCTGCTAAGCACCAGTAACATAAGGGCGTTCAAATTCACATGACAGAATTTGGTTAGCACGTAACCTCCAAACTCCTAGCCAGAACTGCAAATTCAAAACTCTGGACCTAGAACATCTGCACCCCGACCCGAAACTCAATGAACAAAGGCTTAGAACCATCAAAGCTAAGCCTATAATCATAAGCCTTGTTTATGGTAGCTTCCATGAATAGAAGCACCGAATACAGACCCCGTATCGCGAGACCCCCCCCCCCCTAAAGGGGAATTTTGGGAAACCCTGAGCCCAAAATCCGAAAGTCTATATCCTCCTATGTAACCTCTAAATAACTCTTTGCTAAGGAACCCTAATTTTGGGAAACCCCCCCATGATTCCGTTTTGGGCCGCGGCTGGGTCTGCCACAACGACGTCATCGTCCTCATCATCATCATCGTCCTTCAGCATAGGCATAGGAGCTACAGTCTACACTCCTTAAAGGGGGTTATACAGGGAAGTATTTTAAAGCTTAGTAGAAGTTGAGACTATAGCTCATAGGAGAAACAATCAATACCAGCGAACTCATGGACAAGCAAATGGAATAAGAAGGCAGAAAATAAAACGGATGCTACTTTTTAGGGTTTAGGGTTTATGACTACAGTCAATATTTCCCGTATACAGAACGGACATGGGTTCCTATTAGGGAATATGTTAGGAACTGTACTTAATTACCCCAACTGTATCTCCAGTCATTTGCAGCGTGCTACTATGTGAACCTGTGGTGTTACCACTCGTACTTACTGTGTGATTGCTTCTCTTCATAAACTGATTTGGCCATCGCTGTCAGCAGTGTCAGTGCTGCCTGATCTGCATATCATGCATGAAGCTTCCACGGCTACCATGTCTATTGCTGTGCATCGACCTTACAACCCTTGCAAGGGCAAAGAGCCCCACTCAGCAATTCTGAGCGATTGGTGGTGATGAAGTGGTGAGGGATGGATGCGTCGACATTGCTCTAAACTGGACTTTTCCTCTGAAGCCATACCCTGATCACTTCTGTCGTTCAAATTTTACTACAGACTTCAAGCCCAAAGCCCTGATCCTCGAATTCTGCTGAACCCTAAACACCTTGCATCCTAGGCCAAGTCCTCTCACGCCAAATCCTAAACCTGTAAACGCTAAACTACAATTCCCAAACCCCACCCGGACCTCAGATGTCCCTCCTAATTCCCAAACCCCACCCGGACCTCAGATGTCCCACCTTTTGCGGGGATACACCCCACAGGAAAACCTGACGGAACTCTGAAAAGGAAGGCCATCCCTAATCCATGTGCACCTAAACTCGTCAAGCTTTCTACGCTCAAAAACCCTACACCACAAAAACCCGAACCCCAACCCTAAACCCCTAAACGCCAAACCCTTAATCCTCGACGCCATAAATCGCAACCCCTCGACCCCCGAAACCCTAAACCCTAAATTGGGTTGCTGTCAAGGAACTTAAGCTAAGTTACTACAAGAACCATTATTAACAATAAACCCATATTATGGTATCCTGAACCCTGAACCCTAAATCCTATGTACCAATATTATGGTAACTTCAACCCCAAACCTTATATACCCATGTTACGGTAACTTAAACCCTAAACCCTACATACCCATATATGGTTACCTAACTTACCTTCCTTAACAATAACCCAGTATGGCACTCTAAACCCTAAACCCTAAACCCTATATCTTTTTAACAGCAACCCAGTAAAGCCCATAGCCTCGGCCGGCGAGGTTGGCTCCGGCTCTTTCGGCGCCTGGGCTTTGCCACGGAAGTCTGCGAAGGACGGATGTCGATCAGTAGTTAGGGTAGGGTCTAGGAATCTGGATTTAGGGTTTAGGGATTTAGGGTTTAGGGATTTAGGGTTTAGGGTTTAGGGTCTAGGAATTAAGGTGTTTGGGACTCAGGATTTTGTGTTCAGGGTTTGGGGGTTTAGGGGTTGAGGGTATGCAGCTTAGGATTCAGGGATGGGGGCTTTGAGTTTGGGGCTTCGTCCCTCTGTAACCGACCCCTGAAACAAGCTTACCCACAGAAGGTCTGACTGTAGAGAACCGCTGAAACCTAAAAATTCCCAAAGACCTCCTACCACATGCCCTAAACTGACACTGGTCCTTGCTGTTGAGAATGCAACTTTTACTGGCACGTGACGGAAGTGTGCAGAGATCTGAGGCAGTCAACTGTCTGTTCCATGTTGGGTTATCGAGACCTCAAGCTATTTGTTCAAGAATACCCACCCACCCACCCCAATAAAAAGTCTGCCAGCCAAGGCCACTGCCCGCTGCAGAATGCGGATTGGCCTCAGAGCAGGGTGGAAGTAAAGGAAGCTACTGAGGGTGATGGAGACAATCGTGTTCCGTTACGGGCAATGCAGGGCTGCGTTGGGCGATATGGGGTTGGGTTTAAGGATCTGGCAAGCTGGGGGACATTCGAACTCTGAACCCCTGCGCCTGAGGTTCAACACTAGCGCCACATTCGATGAATGGCCCTTGGGACAATTGGGCATCCAAAATCGGAGGAAATGGATGACTTGGAACAGTCCTAAGGCAGTGTAATCATGTAGTAGCACTTAGCAAGTTGCAGGGGAAAGAGAGGTTCCAATGGCATACGAGCAATTAACAATGCCTGGCCTCCTTTTTGCAGCAAACCACGCACATCGGCCATTATGATTACTTACTGGGGGCTTGGTAGGGAATAGGGGAACGGAAAAAAGAGAGTATAATCCTTATTTGATACATTCCCTTGTGCCCCCAGTACGTTCAATGACTTCTGGCTGTTGCCATCCGAGACGTTAACATGTTGCAACCCATCGGCCAGAATCGAATGACCAATTGAGTACAATCATGCCTCGGACCCGGGAAACACTTCTTGCTCCAACATATATACCACACCACTGACAATCCGGCTTTCCTCAGATACTGAGTTAAAGTGCTTGAATTGCTAGAGCAGTTCTAATCGTGGGGATGTGCCGGCCGGCGATTGTGGATTGAAGGCATCTGCCCGGGTTTTTTTTGGTAACATTGGCAACAAGCCACCTACCTTAGGTCAATCCCCGCTGTCTAGGGTTTAGGGTAATAGCTGCTTAATATGGAAGTAAGCAAGCCTTAATCTACCTTCAATAGTTCCTTGTGGTGCCCATTACTGGGGGGGTGATTGGCCCAACATCTACCCAGCATCCTCAGCAACAGAAAATTCCAACCCTGAATCCTGAGCCCTCACAACCCTAACTCCCCAGCCCTTAACACAAAGCTTCTTCACCCTGAAACCAACTCCCCACTGCCTGTTCAACTTGAATCCTAAACTCTGAAACAAGGTCACCCTAAAACCTGTTAACCCCAAACCCCACAAACTTCGAAACCTCTTGGCCCCAAAATTTGACTCCTCGAAACCCGCTTGAATCCTAAATTCGAAGCCTTTAAAAATCCTTCTTGCCAAGTTTCAGGGTCAAGGAGACTTAATCAACAGTAAGTTGACTAGCCATGGGGATGATAAGGCTGACAGAGGATAGGGATTGGGCTTCAGGATTGAGGGCTTGGGTTTCGGGATACAGGCTTATGCAGGATAGGGGTTAGGGGTTAGGCTGTAGGGTTTAGGGTTGAGGGATACTAAAACACCCTGACCCCCCCCCCCAATGAAAACTCCTGAAGCGACAGCTTCCTTGCAGCCGAGCGGCATGTGGTTCTTGACTGGAGCCTGTGCCTTGACGGGGATCTGCGACTTCACTGGACTTCCTGACAAACTTACTGGGAGTTAGTAGGGAATAAGGGAACATAATCCCCACATAGTTCTTACAGAAGATATTCCCTTGTTCCCTACTAAGCACCAGTAAGACAAAGTGTTTGGGCTTGGGCCTTTAGAGTTACCTAAGGGGTTGAGGTGTGGGGTTGGGGCTTGAGGGATTGGGATTCAGGGTTTGGGATTAGGATAAGGCTTTAGGAAATGAGGCTTAGAGTTCAGGGATTCAGGATTTACGCTTTACGCCTCTCAGGGTTGATAGGTCAGGGCCTTGTCCACATTAAAAAAGCCCGCTGTCCTGACGTAGGCGCCCAAAGTAGTACCAGGATACCCTACGTAACCTGTACAACCAAACCAATACGGCAATCCCTTTCCCCATTCCCTACTTAGCAATACTAGTATGTCCAGGGCAGTCAGCACTCACATAGCCACCATGCTTAGAGCCCAACTATGGCGAAAAGGTAGCAGTTTGGGTTTCAAACTAAGCCTGAGATACAAATACTAAGTAGTTTCTAGCTGGGTTGGCCCCTAAAACCCTTTGAAACATATTGGTATATAGGGTCCCTTATTAAAGCCATTAGGGAAAATATTAAATCTCCCAGGGGCCTAGCCAGCTAGCTACCCTGCACCTGCAAGGAGGGCTCAGGTGGCTTCGGCAGTAGTGCTCTTAGCCCAACTATGCGCAGACTGAGCGGATCTTGGCGGTCAGAATTTGCGCGTCATCTGAGCTATAGTCTACACGTCTAGTATCGCCCCTTAGTAACCCCTATAATACTCCCTACGCAATCCCCTATAAGGAATTTAGACTATGACTCGTCAGCTTCTAGAGCTTAGGATTTGTGGGGTTCAAGGGTGTTCGGCTGCAAGTTGGATGTGGCTCTGTCTTAGCAAAGGGGCCCCTGCTACCTTCCTAGATTCTAAAGGGTATGTTGAACAGGGAACCCACCATAAAGGGACCCTTTGATTTCAAGGCTGCCCCAGAATAATGAGAACCCAAAGCTGTACCCCAGGTATGCTTGGCCCTTGTTTCGACTGAGGGGTTTTCAAAAGCTTGAGAGAATTCACCACTCGTCAATTTGTTTCGCCTCAGCAGGATACCCAGCATGATTGGACTCACGAATCTTTGCAACTCAATTTCAAAGAGCGACAGCCATTATCATTATCACATTCATCAAACCTGGGAGCTCGCTTGCACACCCTGAAGAACAAGGGGACGTTGAACTGCAAATGGTGATGATCCCCACTCCCACCCCTACCCTCACCACACTTGCCCCCGGCAGCCCTCTTTGAGGTCCTGGTTCGTTCGGTGGAGGCGGCGGCGGAGGCGCCATCATCGTCAGCACCATGTAACTTGGAGCAGCGTGGTGCTCAGAACAAAGAGTTGTTGGCTTTGCGGTTAAGGCCCCTGACGATTTGGGGCTTAGGGTTTGAGACTTCAATCCTGAACCTTCAACCGCAGGCCCTAAACCCTAAATCCTAAACCGTCAAAACCCTCAACCGTAAGCCCCTACGCCTGTCAATCCACCCCTAATACCTGAACCGGAATGCCCTGGAAGTCATCGGGGAATATCACGTCACACTACAGCTTAGGGTTCAGGTCTTAGAGTTCAGGATGTAAGATTCACTGTTTAGGGATTTGGGGGTCTAGGGTTCAGAAGCGGAGGGCCCAACATCATGAGCATCAGCGGCCCTCCCTTTCTCAATTAGCAGGCGGAGGGCAGAACATCATGAGCATCAGCTGCCTTCCATTTCTCAATTAGCAGGCGGAGGGCCCAACATCATGAGCATCAGCTGCCTTCCATTTCTCCATTTGCAGGCGCAGGGCCCAACATCATGAGCATCAGCTGCCTTCCGTTTCTCAATTAGCAGGCGGAGGGCCCAACATCATGAGCATCAGCTGCCATTTGTTTCTCCATTAGCAGGCGGAGGGCCCAACATCATGAGCATCAGCTGGGAAGGGTGCTCCAGTGCGCACTCATGTTTGCATCCAGTGCGCACTCCAGCATCCGGTGCGCACTCTTTTTGCATCCAGTG
>CAJNIZ010046947.1:0-38092 GCA_905231905.1 Symbiodinium pilosum | reverse complement strand
ACTACTACTACGACGACGACGACGACGACGACGACGACGACGACCACGTCGACGACGACGACGACGACGACGACGACGACGACGACGACTACTACTACTACTGAAACATCAGATTTTCGGTACAAAGCATCTTGACCTCCAACTTTGCCGATAGCGCTGGCTTCTGAAGGTAGGACACCCCTCCCATTATAACTCAATCAAGTTAATCCTTGTAACCAGGAGCCCTGAACCCCAAATGCTCAGGGACCTTGAGGATGTAAGGGTGTCACAAAGGGACCATGGCGTTTCCGTTAGCGGATAATACAAAAGGACTGCCGAGAAAGTCGGCAAGTCACAAAGCTTAGCATGCGATTCAGAGCCCAGCTTCCCTGGAGCAACGACACAGCGTAGCCGTTCAGGAGCTTTTCAAAAAAGGGCGTTCCAAGTGACCTAGGCATTACACCCCCCAAACCTCATCATCCAAGTGACAAGGGCCCCCAAAAAGGAAGCCTTCTTTTAGAACGCGCAGTGTTGTGAGACTTCCACAACTCATGTCTGCTGGCTCATCTTAGTTTGCCGCACACTCCATCCAGGAAATCGTTGGAGATCTCTCCAAGTGTCCGTCCACTTGCCACAGATGATATATGGATTTTGGCCACCGCAACCCCAAAAATTTAGGACCCTGCCTATAGTTATCATAGGGCTAGAATAAGTTTTCTAATTTAGGGGGGTTGGGCTACCAAAGTCCCTTTATTGAGGGAGGCTAAGACGACAGTCCGGGTCCCACGTGCAAATTTGCCCTTTCTTGTAGAGCTGATGACTTCCAACGGCGAGCGGCGGCGATGAGCCTGGCGTCGTTCTACGGCTTTTTGAATTGGTAATGTGAACGGCATTTTGAAATGCAAATGTGAAGTTGTGAAGTTATACTGAAGGGTTCATGATGTTCACTTCTGCTTTTTGAGTCCAATGCAAAGTGAAAGTTATATCCAACAACGACCCAGGCGCGTTGACCATCACCTGGACACCTTGGAAGATACCTGCACCGACTTCGGCGACTTGGTCCCCAGCAGGGCCACCAAACCTCTTATCGTTGAGAACGGTAGTCCAGAAGGAGCTGTGGTGCTCTGCTAGCTTTCGCTGTGAGCGCGGCGCCGTGCCTTAGTCCTTATCACCTAGGAAGAAAAAGGTGTAGTAGCTAAATAAGGAGGAAACCCATGCCCCCAGAAAATGAAGGGGCATGTATAATGATGGCCCCGTAGATTGAAGGCCCAATGGAATCCCAAAAAATGATGGCCCTTACTAACGATGGACTCTCCAAAAAAGTCCCGAACTTTTTGAAGCCCTGTTCCCTAAACCCTGTCTACCTCTACAGCCCCCTTGTATATCTCTGCGTGTCCCTAAAGATGCCTGTATATCCCCGATTGCCAAGCTTGAAAAGGATCCCCCAAAGCGTAAAGTGTAAAGGGCGCCTAATACCCTAACCCTAGACCCTAAGCCCTAAATCCTAAAATGGAAGCAGCTGCTGTCAGCAAGTCGAAAGTTTCGCATCGCAGCTGGGGCTGCAGCGACAAGAATGTAGGGTCGTCGTCGCCTGAGACCAAAAAAACTCCCTCATGGCCCTCCTTCTAGCTAATTTAGACTAATGTAGACCTCTGATTGATAACCCCCCTCCCCTTAGTAGGGACTACAATAGGAATCCTAATATTCAGGCCCTTAAAAGGAGGGACTTATTAATCAGGGGTCTACATTAGCACCATGCTCAAATCGTAAGAGCGAGCCATGGGGCGGTGCTATAACTTGGGTTTGGGTTCAGGGTTTAGGGCGAGTCTTGCGTACCCAGCTATAAATCTTTTCAAAACAAACCCATCCTGATCATCAAGTATTCGGTGGGGGAGTGGGGGAGGGGGGGCGTTGCTTCGTCCCAGGGGAAAGGGATTAGATTGTTCGACGCAGGGTTGATGTGACTTGGCCTGTGAGCTCGCACCAGAAGGAAACGGCTTAGGATTTATAGTCCCCCTTTAGTAGATAGAATATGGCTTTGGGTAGATTATAATAAGATCCTCCTATACCCCATACTCTATCTACTCAAGGGGGACCATTTGTGCTCACTGCGGGTCAGGCTTCAGGGGGTGGCTCAAGCGTGCTTCAGCATGCCGGCTGCTGGTCAAACGTCCACATCGAATCATGCAAGGGACTGCTGGTTAATTAGGTTCCACACACAAACTTCCGATCTCGAAGAAATCCGAACAATCCGGAAGAATCCTAGGAAATGCTTGAAGC
The DNA here is from genome assembly GCA_905231905.1 of Symbiodinium pilosum. Lineage (NCBI taxonomy): Eukaryota > Dinophyceae > Suessiales > Symbiodiniaceae > Symbiodinium > Symbiodinium pilosum. The sequence continues at coordinate 35,833 of CAJNIZ010046947.1, read as the reverse complement.
TTAAGGGTCTCCTCGGCTCGAATAACTTCGGACACAACCTGTCGACACCACCTACCAGTTTTCAGCAAGAAGCCCACATCCTGGAAGATGTCTTCAAGCAGAAGATCCACAATCCTTGGTGAAGCGCCAAGTGACAGTGACGATGATGGCGAAGCCAGTGGAAAAGCTACAGAAAATTGAGGTTTGGGCTTCGGGCTTAGGAACGCATGCTCAAGTAGCACTGCTAGATAGTCCTCCGATATCATGTACCCAGGATCGCGTCGACTACCCCACCCAGAATCAACCACCCCCAAGAAGCCCTGAATCGTACACCCTCAGCCCTTCACGCTACAACTTCGCACTTCAACGCACGCAAAATCGAAATGAACAATCATGCTGGCATTGTCATCACAAGAACCATCTTCTCAATCAGGAACATGAGGCGTGCGTTGGCACTGACAGCCAACTGCGGCAGGAACAGAAACAAAACACTGTAACTAAGGTAGGATTTGCATCTGTGGCCCGGGAAACAAAATCCCACATGTTCACCTACAAGCATCCCAAAGGAAATCTACGCAGACTCAGCCACAAACCCGGCCCTGAACCCTAAACCGCAACTTACAAACGAGGTTCGCGTCCCAATTCTCCGGAAGGTCTGCGCGACCAACCTGCCGGAATGCAGCTCTAAGCCCCAACTCTTGGGTTGAAGCCATGGGGCCCTAGTATGGGTCCTGAACTCTGGGATCCTTATATGCCTACTATATACCCTATATGTGCCCGTAAGGGGTCCCTAGAATCCCCGTAGAAGGCCTAAGGGCCCCTATTAGGGGCCCATACTTTTAACCTTAGACTAACCCTGAAATCGGGCTTAGGGTTTAGAAGTTTAGGGCTTCAGACAATGAGAGAAGTTGTAACTGCACATATACCTTAACCTAGTAACAGGCCCCCCAAGTCCCCCAGTATGAAACAACCTCAAAGAAGGATTCTGCATTCATGCAAACTGCTGATACTGAGGTTTGGTGAGTATAACCCTAAGCCCTAAATCCTTCGCGGGATGGGTAGCGGTGTGATATGTTGGGTTTACCTCAGGATTTGGGGTTTGGGGTTTGTGGGGTATATTACAACCATGGAAAACAACATAGGCCCTTATCGAAAGGACACATCTCCCTCAACCCTGAACTCTGAACATGTTAGTGATGTTGGAGGGGGTGTAAGACACGTGACCCACGGGTCTAATTTCAGGCTTTCCTTGATGGACATTCAATATCTACACACACAAGTATTCTTAAGGAACTCTCTGTACACTTGCAGAAAACCGATCAGTCAGTCCTTTGTTACATGAGGGCTGCAGGAAACAGACCCGGTCTTTGTTGAGCTTTTGGAGGTGGGCAGACCCAGGAATTAGGGTTTAGGGTTTACTGGGGTTTAGGGTTTATTGGGGCTTATTGGGTTATGGGGGCTGATTGGGGTTTATTGGGTTTATTGGGGTTTATTGTTTTTTTTGGTGTTTAAGGCTTATTGGGTTTAGGCCTTATGGTGAAGGAGGTTGGCGGCTCAAGGCTTAAGGCCCAACTTTGTTTTTAAAATCTCTTTCATGGCTTGCAAAGAGATCACGGCTTAGGGTGCGAGGCCTATTTTCATGTTGGGAGATTTGCTGCACTTTGCTGTGGAGTTGTTTGCAAGGCATAGGAAGGTTTAAGCTTCAGGGTCTAGAGTGTATTTTAAGCGCGTAATCCAGGGGCCTGAAAAATTACCAAAATCATTCTGAGGTCCATTTGAGGTACCATATACTTATTATACAGGGTGTATGGAACCATAATCTTAGTAATTATTAGGCCCCTATATTGAGCAAGTCATCCCTCGGGATGCTCTGTGTGTCCCTGCCATGAAAACAGCGAGGGTTGCCAAAGAGCCCGGATCGGGAAGGCAGAGCCAAACATAACGTGGGTGGTTGTCAAAATTATGGTCCCCTTTTGGATACCTATTATAATACGGCCCCTAATATTCAGGGTACCCCAAAAGGGACCATAATTTTGACATCCACTCACGTGCGATTTGTCAAACAAAATACCCTGTACAACCCCTACCTTAACCTAACACAATTTACTGTCTTGTAGGGTCCTATTGTAAACCCTAGCATAGAATTCGTTAAGAACCTACAAAAACGCAGGTTTTGGTAGGCTAAGGTAGTTCTTTACAAATCCCTACTACAATTATCTGATCGTCTCAGAGATCCCCGTCCCTACGCATGTCCACCTTGCTCGCGGCTGCATCAAGGCGATTGTCGTTGACCTCTTTCATGTTGCCAAGGCTTTGCCAGGTCTACATAAGTTTTGTGTGCCGAAATTTTGGTTCCTTTTGGCTTGACCGGATATTTGGACACCTGGACCCTTCGGGCAAGGGCTTTGGCATTTCAATGTCTGAGGTTTATCAAGCTTAGGGTTGAATGTTGAGGGCGAACCCATGATGTACTGAGATTGCTGCTCTACTCTTTCAGAGTGTCTCTAGAATGAAGAGCATGGCAGAGTGTAAATAAGTATAGTCCAAGAGCCGAACCCTATGATCTGATCCAGTACCTTGCGTTTGAACCGTAACTGCGCGAAACCAAATATCTCTTGTAAGCTTAGATCCGGTCTTGCGCTCTGAACCCAACCTATGATCCAACATGCGAATAGTACATAATGCAGTGAGACAACACCCTCAATGTCCCTACACTTCCAAACTGCCTGGGCGGGGAGGTAGACCCTAAAGAAGACACCCTTAACATTCCTAAACCCTACACCTGAACCCCTGAACCCTAAACATCCCTAAACCGCCATGCATCCATTAACCGCCAAACATCCCACAAAACCCAAACAACCCTTATAGTCCCCCTTCAGTAGATAGCATATGGCTTTGGGTATATTATAAAGATCCCCATAAACCCCATATTCTATCTACTTAAGGGGGACCCTAAACCCTAATCCCTAAATCCCCATATTCTATCTACTTCAGGAGGACTATAACTCCTCCATTCCCACACAATACCTGCGCCAGGAGGTAATCGCGCATGGCTGGATCTCCGGGAGCAGGGGGACAGCCAGTGCCTTCGGAGAATTCCTTGCCAGCTCCGAGGATGGAGGGTTTAGGGATTAGGGTTTAGGGCTTAGGGTTTGGGGTTTAGGGATTAGGGTCTAGGGTTTGCAGGGGTTGGGGGTTAAAATCAAGGGTTCCTGGTTTGTACCCTTTATAAAGAGTTTAGACTATAGCTCATGCAGGACTGGGGTTTTCTGTTCAGGGCTTACTGGGATGTATACCTGGAGCCTCAAAACATTTGAAGTGCATCTGGCCTTTGTCACGGTATTTTCGTTTCGTTAACGTTGTGTTGTGCTGGTCCATGACTTGATTTTAGGTACTTTAGAGGCCCAGGTTTGGTTCTGTGGGTGGAAAGGATAATGGGCTGTGAGATATATGGTGGTTCTAGGGCTGTAAAAAGTAAACGTATATGCCTTAGGTGCAAACCCTAAGCCTTAAATTCGGGTGCGTTAGGGCCCCGACAGACATGCTGGCGCCCTTCAGAACTCCATGGGGAATGCTGTTTAGGGTTGAGAGTTTGGGAAATTGTCATAGATTCAGTTTTTTCTTGGTGACATGGACGGACCTGATGCCCCTTGACGAAGGACTGCAAGAATGGCCCTACAATCATGTTAGGAAGGCTTTCGGCGGTAGGGTTGGTAGAACGTGAGGTACACACCATATTCCAGAGGTGGGTTCTCTGCATGAATCCTAAACCCTAAACGGGCCTCCACCAAGGGGACCCCACTCCAACAACCTTCAGCCTAAGTGCCACCCAAATTAGTATACAGCTTCATGGGTTCTACCTACTATTCAGGGAGTACTTACTACTAAACTGTCGGTAGACCTTGCAGCCTGAGCCAGCCCAGACGGAATGAGATCATCTGGTCGCACGGATCAGAAGAATTAGTGCTGTTTTTGTACGGGTTGCTGGGGTAAGAGAATGGGGATCCTGTTTTTGGATTTGATGCGGTGGAGGGCCCAAACCCTAAACGCTGCGAAGGACAGTGTAAGATATTCACACAGGGTTCCCAGACAAAGGAAGCACAGATGTGCATCACAAAGAATTTGAGCATGTCTCAAAACAGGACCAAGGAAGGAGGAAGTCCAGCAAAGCCCTACACTTCCAGTGCCACAAGTGTACATCTAAGCTTACTTGACAGTTGTGCCTACAGCCAAACCCCAAATGCCATATTAGATCCCTGTAAACATTCCTGTAGTCGAAGATAGCTTCTCTACAGCAACCGTACAAAGTGCTTGCCTGCAAAGGAGAAATCTCGCCCGAGATCACTCAGGCAGGGCCTAGATCAATAATAACGTAGGCTTCTGGGGCGTATCGCGCTGTAACAGTGTAAGCGTAAGGATTGTGAAGGGAGAATCTTCCGGAGATCTCAGGCTTTTACAATACTCTTGCATCAGCTGGTCCTGAATCTTGATCTTCAGAATTGGCCTGTCCTTGCTTTGTGTCTGTCAAAGTGTTGCTTAGGCTGTAATAGAATTCAGGTTGTTTTTTGTTGTCCTCTACCTGTGAACAAAGGCATAGCTCGCGAGGACGGAGCATGTGATCCGGAATCTGTAATTCTCCTATACAAGAAATGATGGGCTTTGGTAAATCAACCTGCCAACAAATGGAATCTGTTCTAGTCATAGGCTCGTTCTAGTGCGAGATTTCATCCAGGAATTTGGCAGGGATTACACTAAATACATTAGCCATGAGGTTCACCATGACACAAGACCCCTATGTGCAAGCTTAGATCACCTTCGGACCTTTAGCACCCTGGAATGCGCAGTAGCTCACGAAGTGAAACATGAAAACCCCCTGAACCCCCCGTAGCTCCCAACCCAGACACCCTCACTCATTGAACACCCTCAAGCCTCAAAAATTGAACCCGTGAAGCCTCAACTCGACAACTCAAAGCTTGATGGACATCCTCACATCAGGGGTTCCAGATCTCTACCAAGAATCGTATATCAGAACCCATGTTGGGGCTGTCTAACCTTTTCTCATACGACCATGTCAGCCATAAGGCCGTGTACAAAGTACTTCAGAAGAAGGCTAGGCAATACGGCTTTGATAGGTAGAGCCCTCAGACTTCCTCCACACAGCTTCTTACCTGTATTCCTCTATCTGCCTGGAATCCTCCCAGAGACTCATTTTTCCCCTCTTTGTTGGGGCTGAAAAATGAGCAGATGATCCAAAACCATTATCAGGACATACTAAATTCAACCAAAAGCCGCGTTCGGAGGCTCAGGGCAACTTAGTAACTGTATCCCTTCTGTTGCAGCCTCCTAGTCTTGAAGTGCTGTTTTGGGGCTTAGGGTTGAGAAGCCACCTACAAGGGTTTGCGGGTTTGGGGTCTAAAGTCGTCCCCTGATGGAACCCTGCAAGTGCCACTAACTCCCGCTACTGTACAAAGCTACCTGGACTGGGTAAAAATACGTCACGTACAAACGGTACACTCTGTACACCGGCTTGAAGAAAACAGCCAGAACCCTGCACCCACAAAATAGAACTAAAATCTCACAAGTAGCCAGCGTAGCACGCAAGACGATCCCCACCTGCCAACCAAAACCTTTCCAAACATGTGTATGTATGTGTATGTACATACAGGTGTGGAAAGTTCCAGTTCAGGACCAGGGCGATGATTGATTTAACGTCGCATTTCCTTCAGGAGCCCCAAATACTGCCAGTGAAGCCTTCACAAGATAAGAAAAATACTAATAATCAACCTACAGCCTGGACGCTAGACCCATCCCCAGCTGAACAACTCAATCTGAACTCATACACCCGGATCCCGAACCTGAAGCCTAAACTCTGCATCTTCATATATATATATATGTATATATGTATAGATATAGACATACACATTTATGTATATGAAAGAATCTAATCTTACACAGCATATAACACATAACATAGACTAGGAAGGATCGCAACTTGTGGTCTCCCCCCCCGCCCCAAATGGCAACCTCGCGTGTACACCCACAAGCATTCAGGATGGCCTATCACTGGGGCTCTAACTATAAAAATGATACCTACATTGGGCCCTAAACCCTGTAAAAAGTACCTACATGGAGCCTTAGGGCATATATGCACGCACCAAACCCCTTAAACAAAAGCCCTAGACCCGGGTCCAAGAATCCATGCTCCAGTCTGAGAAGCTCCCTAGAGCCATGATAGTGGTAACTGTAACTTGTAACTATTCCTAGAAGCCTGTGCATGAACCCAGTTTCCACTTCATGTCCCATGTTCTTTTCGAGTTGATTCCATAACATTGGCAATTAAAAAGGGAAGGAAAGCACTGAAGTAACCACTCTAAATCCGAGATTCCGGACCTTAAATCCATAGGCTTTGGTCTCTGAAGCTTCCCTACCCTATATGCCCTATATACCCCGCATGTAAACCCCAATAAGCCCCTATTACCATGATAGCCTAAACCTTAAACCCTAAACCATGAACCCTAAACCCTAAATCCTAAACCCTAAACCCAAGCCCTAAATCCTAAACCCTATGATGGAACCAGGGAAAGAAAGCATCCGGGCCTCGCCCCGAGTGCTTCGTTCCCAGGGCTTCACCACGATGCCCTCTGCGAAGTTGCCAGCCAAAACCTTAGGGTTTAGGGTATATAATTTAGCATTTAGGGTTTAGGATTTAGGTTTTTGGATTTAGGGTGCCAGCCCAGACCTCATCCAACCCGCAAGGTAAAGAGTCTAGGCTTTAGGGAAAACGGAAACAAGTAGGGTGACAACAGGAATATTAAAGGGATCTACTCTACCTGATGTAGGGAAGACGGTTTCGGGACTTAGGGCGGGTAGGGCCTATTGACCTAGATGACTAGAATGGCGGAGAATCAAATGGACAAGGAGCGTAGAATGACATGGAAATTGTGACGATACAGGTGCACACGGATTGTTATTTTAGGAGCCTAATACATTGGAATCGGGCGTGGATAGGCATGCATTAAATTACATGTATTGTCGAAAGAATCCTTAGCAATCTTGTTGGTCATCAGGCCTCTACATCAGGCTGTGGGTTTGCGGGTTCAAGCAGAAATGACGGAATGGAACCTTACAGCCGTCTCTTTTTCATCCGCGCAAGAATCCACACACTTGCCCAAGTTCTCCACATTCGCTTAACCGCATGCCTCATCAGAACAATCTGCCAAGAATCTCAGTCAGAAACCCTGTAATTCATTTCTCATGGCCCCAACCTCGTAACCCCAAAACCCAAGTCATGGCCAACACCCCAAACTAGTTCCCTGAACCCCTGAACCCTGAAACAGTGAACCCCCGGCCCCAAGCACTAATGAAAGCCCTGAAGCCAAGAAACCCTGAACCGGCACCAAGTCCCTAACCTGTATTCAAGGAATATTTCCTCCACACCCAACCCCTTTTTTCTAGAGATCCTATCAAGAAGGTGCGTGCCCCGAAAATTACCCCAATCAGCCTACTTGGAGGAGCGGGAGGGATTAGTAAGTAGGTGAACACTGAACGCTAAACATTCCAAACCCTAAACCTTGAAGCCTAAACCCTTATCCTAAACCCTATATAACCCCATTTTAGCAGTTTCCGTGTTCCTGTCCATTACATGTATCCCCATATAACCCCAAGACCCTCTGAGCGCTGGGCCGGCAGACCCAAGCTGGCTGCGACGCGCGACTCGAACTTGGGGTTGAAGTTTGCCTGCAGCAAAAGCTGCAGGGTGGGCTTATAGTCCCGGGGTGTTGGGTTTAGGGTATATAGTCCCCCTTAAGTAGATAGAATATGGGGTATATGGGGATCTTATTATAATATAACCAAAGCCATATTCTATCTACTTAAGCGGGACTATAGGGTTCTGGGTTGTGGGTTTAGGGAGGACTGCAATAGCTCTGTTATGATGATCTTTGATGTGTTTGCCTTTGAACTGGCACCCCTGTACCAAAACCTTACTTTAATGCCTTGCCCAGGATTGCCATATGAGCGATAGTCTAAACTCCTAGTATCCCCCTTAGCAACCCATATAATAGTCCCCTATATAATCCCCTATATAACCCCCTTTGAAGAAGTTTAGACTATGGCTCATGTATCTACGACTAGGGTGCAATCATTGCAACTTGATGAGCTAGCTCTGAAATCGTTTTCGCAGGAGACTCACTGATTAATTTAGACCACTAATGAATAAACCACCCTCCCCTTAATGGGGATTATAAAAAGGATCCTAATATGAAGGTCCTTCAAAGGAGGGGCTTGATCAATCATGGGTCTACATTATCTCAAAACTCAAACGGCCGCCGCATAGCCACAGCACGGTACGTAATTTGATCCTCAGGTTTGGGACATACAATTTGAGAAGACCACGCGCGTGATTTATCTGCCTCCACTGACTTTCTCCGTGGAAACTCCGCCCCGAACAAAATCCCTAAACCCTAAATCAGAGAGCTTGGGAGGTCTCTTTAGGGATGGGCCATGTAGGCACCCAACAGTTATAGTCCCCCCTAAGTAGATAGAATATGGGGCATATGGGGATCTTATTACAATGTACCCAAACCCATATTCTATCTACTTAAGGGGCACTATAAGGCCTTGCCGTTGGGGATTACTCCAGACTAAGCCCCTGGGGGATTCCCCCTGATTAAGCCCTAGGCTCAACTCTGAAGAACCCCGAACCCTCATTCCTGAACCCTGATGGTTAAAATCTACACATAAATATGTATGTATATATATATATATATGTGATATGTATAGTGCCTCGTAAGTAGATAGAATATGGCTTTGGGTACCTTATAACAAGATCCCAGTATACCCCATATTCTATCTTAAGGGGGCCTTTACATCTACAGAAACATGTATACACAAGTTTGCACCCCCCCCCCCCCTTTTGAGGATCGCCATGCAGCAGCCAGGTTACACACTCACCCCGGGGTCCCACGGAAAGCACCGGCACGCATGGCAGCTTATGCTTCGACGCAAGCTCGACTACCTGGCTACAACTAGTGGTTTGGGGCGTCGGGAGGCTTAGGGTTCAGGGTGTTGGGTGGGAGGCTTAGGGGTTTTGGGTTTAGGGGCATAAGGCTTAGAGTTTGTAGGGATTGGGACTCAGGAAGGCTTTAGGTGTAAGCGTGTTGGGTTTTGGCATTTGAGGGCTTAGGGTTTGTAGGTAGGGAATGCAGAAAAGAATGGACCGGCACATGGAAACACCTTTTGGGGGGGCACATATGGACGGTGGCTACAGCATACAGGTTGTGGAATCACCTCCACGGACAAGAAGTAATTGTGACCCAACTCTGATAGTAGTTTGGGTCGCTGCTAAGGAACCTAAATGGAACCTAAATTAAGTTACCATAACCCCGACGCTCCATGTGTGTAACATTTACTTGCATGAGAACACCTGCCCTCAGACCCCACTTTGCCAAGTAGGCTCCCAGGACTGACTTTCATAGAAACCCCGGTTCTGTAGATGGGGGAGGGGGTGGAAACAGTGATCCTAGGGTTTCAGGAGCAATTTGGTCCAATTATGGCAGAGGGAAGGGCTTCAGCGATCTCAGATAATCATGTAAGTACCGGATTTCGAAAGGATTCATGCCCTGCCTGGCCTAATTTCAGAGAACATCTGGGATTTTTGTTCGAGTACAAAGGGTTTCTGGGCTTGAACTAGGTTGCAGGGGCTCAAGCTTTGAGGCCTGACGAAAATAGCGACATTGTTCCGCTAACAATGAAGTAATATTGTATTATACTCGTATACCTATACCAAGCCACACACTGAAAGGAGTCTCATGCTACGATGCCCCACTTTAGAGCCCGATGTTAATTAGTATTATATACAGACCTGGAGCCTGAAGGTTGCCTTAAAGAGGGAATTGCACAGATTAGATCTTCCAACATACTTCCATTATAATGCCATTTCTGCAGTCAGATCTGCAAAATACATTTCGGAAATTATCCACAAAATGATCTCCTTTATGCAGACCCCACCCTCTATAGCCCGAATACCACCTGTTATCCATGTCGTGCTGTTCTACGTACTCACGTTCTCCCACCATGAGCCTATGACTCAGCTTCTGGGGAATTGACTTCAGATTTGAAATATATGCGCTTGTTCTTTTGTGCCCAGGTCTCATGGATGATGGTACTGACGCTGCCGCTTCATGTGGAAGGCTTCATCATATAGTTGGGATCCTAGCTCCGTGCTCATGATAACTTCGAAGCGGGTATGATAATAAGTAACTTGCAAGGTCGGTTTGGCCATTCTGACGACCGAGAGAGGCACGGAGTTTTTTGTGCTCAGAATTTACAATTCGTACGATTCAAACATCCAGGCCCTCTAGATCTCGATCCCGAAGCAGATCTCATGAGCGCAGGCCATGATTTTGTGATTTAAATTAATGTTTGGTGGAATTGTCGGACCCGAGTAGTGAATGTGCATGCAGGCGCCGGTGCACACGAAGCAGATCTCAAAGGGAGAGGCCAGTAAATCTATTAGGTCATGAGCGTGGGACATGTTACACGAGATGCGCAGGCCAAAGCCACATGTGACGCCGGGATCAACGCCGAGCAGCACTTGTGAGACTAGGCTGCTACTCCACTGAACCCGTGATGTCATGATGACCCTTGAAACTGAAATTACGAAGTGCGCTGCAGGCGGAGTGCACGATCACGCTCGCCGCCACTCGAGAGGCGAGCTGTTTCGGATTTACATGGTACATATATAAGATACTAATTCAGTATTATAATAAATAGCCTTGTATGACTTGTATGATCCGCCTTGCCCCAAATTACCCTTTTCAGGCTCGGCTGAGCTTGTGACTTTTGTGGACCAGTGAAACGTAACTATGTACCTCCATCCTCCGGCATGCCAGGCTCTCTATTGTGATTCCGGATCATGTTCAAGATGACTGGAGAAGATCAGATGCCAGCGGTGTGCCCTAGCCTTGCTTGCATCTGAAAAATCCTTTGTGAGGCTAATTGTAATAACTCGCATATATAAGTTCGAAAACGCTAGCTAATGATGGGCCCAATTTTGTATTGTCACATCTACACGGTCACTAGTCTCGGTCAGTACTTGCACAAATGTTGCTTGCATTTAAAAAATCAAGCTGAGGGTATACGGAATAATTGTATATGTATATAGGGTCTAGGGGGGGTGGTTTAATCACACCAAGTACTGAAATAGTTATAGGATGTGTTCCACAACGGTGGTGCAAGTCCTGCTCCTGTGACCTTGAATAGATTTTGGCTTAGCAAGGCACTGCTAGGATTCTTGCAACAGAATATAAACAGTGGGGTTACGCACAGCTCTCTTATTAATTATTAGTCATGCCAGAGTCTGCGAATGATGGTGCCATGGCTGTGGCACTGCTGGAGGATTGCAGTGGTTTAACTTGAGCTGTAGCTAGAATAATTATCAATAATTATAACCCGAATATGGGGCCTGAAAACGGTTATGTAGAGCTCCCCGTACTGGACCCCTTAAATCCTAATAAGCCCCCTAAACCCTAAACCCAAAACCCTATAAACCCTTATAATATAGGCTCCATGTCTATAAAGAATACCTACATTGGGCCCCAAAGTCTATAACTATGACCTACATTTGGCTCTTTGGAGGGCTATAACCCTAAACCCTAAACCTTAAATCCTGTTTCCTAAAACCCTATAATGCCCTAAATCCTAAACCCCATAGACAGCATCCGCCGCTCATCCCGTCAGGAGGTGATTCGAGTCCATATGGTGGACAATGAGAAGGAGCTCCTGCGTCTGCGCAAGCGAAAGGCCCAGAGAGGGGATTTGTTTTCTAGCGGGGCTTGCTGAGAACAACCTGTGTTAATATCTTTAATGGCTTATAGTGATGAGTGCCCATACGTATCATCATATTCTGCAATACTGTTCCCGTACGATAGTTGTAACTGAGAATTAGAAGCATTGCACTTCCCAGTACATGAGTATACATTCAATAGCGTGCAAAACTGGAAGGATAAGTTCTTTCATGTGGCGGACGAGGGCCCGGACAGTGCTCAGTCTGCATCTCGCTTGGCATTAAAGTTTTGTAGCTTGGCTATGCTAGGAAATAGCCTTAATAATTATGAGTGGGGCTGACAAGAAAATTCTAGCCAAGGTGGAGCTCAATTTTGAGTTCCTCCTGGATTTCTATTCGCTGTTCGGCGCTATGGGAGTGCCACCCCTGAAGCTCTGGCGAGACCGGGCTGTCATTCTAGAACAGTACAGCACAGCATGCTCAGATGTTCTCTTTAAAGAAAGTTTGGATGACTTATTTGCAGGACACCATCCGCAAACTCGCGATTCGATATGCCATTTTCCCAGGTGGCACAAAAAAGAAGATTATCAAGGACTGGGGCCGCGTAATTATTACGACAGACTCTGTGTTCCAGTGTGTTTCTATTAATTGGGCTGCATGTTTGCAAAATCTTTCCAGGACTGGGCTTGCCTTGTGGCTAGTGTGGGCCGAGTGGTGGCAGTTCACGGGCTGTTTCTAGCCAGCCGTGCTCCTGGGGCCTCGAGGACTCTAGACTCAGAATCAAGGGTCATACATTCTACACCACGCACATGCGCCATGATCAATCTATTCAGGAGACCCAAAATACAGATGCTGAAAGATGTCATCAAAGCGACCTTGGAAGGCGCCCTGGTAGAATCACAATCCAATATGGTTTGTCCCATCTTGTCCCATAATAAGTATAAGAATAATTGAACTACGAGTATACATAAATTAGATACAATATAAATAACTAGACGGCTGACCCTGCAATTCCGAGAACTCTGCTTTCGCAGTCCCTGTCTCAGAAAACGACGACTCGGCACCCCCTGAAGAGCTACTGGCTGCCAACCTGGCTATGGCAAATGCTGCAGATCAGAACGAGTTGGATACTGGGATCGCTATATCATGATCAAACATTGCCTACCCTCGCGTATTCTTCATTTCCTGCCCTGTACAGCTACTTCCTAAAAAAACACATCCCAGGATTTGGAGTCTTCGGCTTCGTCCTCTGCAGCTGAATGCCCGGACGCAAAGCCCCTGAAGATACCGCCTGCCATTACAGCTTCTTGGTTGTATGATATGCCAGGGCCTCTTATGTGATCTTGGTTGGAATCATTTATTTGGACTTGCAACGCATGATCTTGAATTGAACGGAGATTACCCCCTAAACCCTAAACCCCAAACCCTAGAAATCTCAGGTTCCTGTGGACCCATCCACCCTGGAGACCCAGATTGATCTGGATCCGGATGATCAACCGGTTGCTGCTACTTGCTAGAATGTACATATATATGCATTTGCAACAGTACGTAAATGGGATTAGAATTATTTATTGCGTCCATCGTTGAGGTTATGCTCTCTCGAGCTGGGCCTGCTGAAGGAGATCTGGAAGCTGCACACGTTGGTGCCAAGGTTGGGAGCATTCCGCTAGTCTGGCCTTTTACCTGCTAGGTACTGGACTCATAAGTTGTATGCATTAGGGCAATCCAGCTGCACTTTCCTCCATGGTACATAGAGGGATCCGGATGATGGTGACATAGTACTTACACAGTAGCGGGCCTATATATAGCTAGGGTTTATTAAAGGGCTTAACTACAGAGGTTAGGTTCGTCTACGTAGCAACCCTACACCACCAGAACAGTTATCAGGCCCTGGTCACTGATCACGAGAATGAGGGCAAGGACGCAGCCCCTTCTGATGTTCCCCCCCCCAAGCCTGCAACTTGCTAGCATGTAAAAAATTTGTGCACCCACAATGCAAGTATTCGTGTTGTTTGATGGTCATGTGGTTTAAACTGTAGAAACTTCTTTACAATTAAGGCTGGGAGCGCGCGACCTCACAGTCGCCAAGACGAAAACGAAGCCAAATCGAGCCTGCCGGCGGCTCTCTATGAGTTGGAGGGGGACTTGGAGAAACAGCTTGAAATCTTGCTCGAGCACGATTGGACGGATGACCCTGATGTTTGTGCCATGCAGGCTAAGGCGGGTTCCATTTCAATTTGGCAGAATCGAATACCTTTATTTAATGCAAGTATTTCGACAACAATTCTTGGAACATGTGCCAGGTTCGCAAGGCTGCGCGGGAGAACAACGAAGGCGAGGAGCCTCCAAGCAAGAAGCGCAAAGGCAAGGGAAAAGGGCGTGGGCGCGGCAAGGCAGCTGCAGAGTTGGTAGGAGTAAAGGCCCCTAAGGATGGAGCCCAGCATGAGCAGGGAGAGGTGGCAGGAGTAGAGGCCCCGAAGGATGAAGCCCAGCACAAGCAGGCAGAGGTGGCAGGAGCAGAGGGGCCCAGTGAAACCAAGCAAGGCGGGGAGGGTGGCAAGGCCAAGAAAACCCGAGGCCCAGGAAAAGCAAAGGTAGACCCAGAGAAGGCGCTAGCCGAGAACCAAGCGCTGTGGGCAGCGAAGGAGCTACATATGGGAATTGCGCATGCAATTACATGTTGAATCCCCCACCCTGCAATGTATAAACCTTTACTATAAATTTGAGACATGGAGCCCGAGGGAATTTAGATTCAGGTTGAAGGTGGAGGGGTTACGACTTCTAGGGTAAAAACCTCTATTTATAATCATTGATATTATATAATAATTGCATATTATAATATCATAGGTTGGTCAATATTTCCCCAGCCCAATCTCGAAGTTTACTTAAAGATTCTGCGAGGAGCCACTTTTGCGAGAAGGAGGCATCCCAATCCCACTCGGGTATATTCCTGAAAAGAGATCCTACACACTCCGCTCTGATGGGTCCACAAGTGGCAAGCCTCCTGCGGGCACAAGTTCCATAGGGATACTGCCTCCTGACTGCATATAATCATGAACTCCGTGAAACTATTTTTGAAATGCTATACGGCCAACCCTGATTATTTTAGGTGGCACCAGAACCAGATCTACGTCTACAAGGTTCTTGCAGCCCATGACCAGAATGTGAGCAACAATGATGGAGGGGCTTCCCTCTCCATTCGTAAAAAAGGGGGGTGGGGGCCTGCATGGGCAATCGCAAAGCGCATGGCCGCCTGGCCAGTGGAAGCAGATGAAAATGATGAGTAGTTAACGTCAGCTGGCTAGGGCTAGAATTCCCGTGCTTCAAAATATCCGGGTCCTGCTTGCACTTATGGCCTTCAAAGCCACATCTGCATGTGCGCCTCCTTAATTTGTAATTCCTTGATGACCAGGGGCCTTTATTGAAAGAGCCTCTACACCCATGTATGTACATACATGTGCATCCTTATGGCGACTTCGGCAGTGTAAAAAGAAGCTGTATATGTTGCAACGCACCTTTGATTTCTGCTAGGATCTCCCCATATATGTCATGCGAAGCCTTGAACCCCCCATGCCACACTTTGCAGCCTCAGCTGTGATCATCGGATGGTTCAAGCTGTGTTGCAGTGAAGGATGGTGTTTTCAATATAATTGCTGTCCACGTCTACCTGTAATACTGCTACATGGGGTACAACACCTAAAGAACACTGATGGGCACATTACAAAATTTTACCCATAGCCGAGCCATGAAGTAATCCTGTATATATACTATCATATTTATAGACTTTAGGGCCCAATGCTATAGGTGTTGTTTCTAGACATGGAGGACTAGGGTATATATGGGAAATTAAAACAACTATATGTAATTAGGACACTGAACCATGCAATGTATGTGGTCCGCCTTTTCGCTATTGTCATTTACATATAGGTGGTACCTGGGGTGAAGATAATGGCTCCTATTACGCTGAGCGCACGCAGCTGCGCTGTGTTATTGATCTTGGGAGCACCCACAATTCTGCTATTTGGCAGCTACTAATCACTAGTTGGTCGGGTAATATATATGGTGATCATCCTGGCTTCAAATTCATGATCCTAGATTCTCTTAAGACATACTTCTAAGGATCCACTTGGCGGATTATTTGTCCCAGCTGGCCGATCTAGATAGTGTGGCTGACATACCTACGGGTGTGCCACGTATCCAGTGGCAGCGCGCCCCCTGAACTGCAAAAAGGCAACATGTCAAGTTCAGTTAATTGCAACTAGTTTCTCTCCATCAAATGTGGCTCATGAGGATTTGGAATTGTTCGAGCTATTTTCCTGACAAGCTGAATTGACCCGAGAATTTCGTACCACACCAAGCTTTTCCAACGTTTGTTAATTTAATCCATTCCCGTTGCCCTTGCAGCTGAGGACGCCGAAAGCATAAAACGCAACAAGGAGGAATTAGCAATAGGTTTTATAATATATTATATATATCACCAACGTTAACCTCAAATGAAGAAAATGCGACCAGTCCCTTTCATGCCTTGATACTCATCGGAGTGCTCCAATGTAATGTCCCCACAATATTTAACATTGATAAGGGGTTCTAGCGGATGATAATGATGTTGGCCTTGCAGCTGCAAGGGGGTATACATATTGGGTAATTCGCAGCACTATACCGGTTTGATTTGAAACTACACGCGCAGAACTTTCTAAACCCTCAACCCTGTAAACCCTAGACCCTAAAGCCCAAAGCCCATATGTGGATCAGGCATGAAAATCCCCGAGGAACATGGACATAGTCCCTACATGACCCACCTTATAAAATGTGATTACCTATTCAATCCTCCCCTCTTGCAAGCAACGCTAGGCAGTGGTACGATGTGTTGGGTCGTGCTGGCGCCAATGACCTGGTCACAGCAGCTGGCTTTATGTGCGCTTTACGTGACCTATTAAGAGTCCGGAGAGCTGGGCTATTCTGGCTCGGGGTACCTTGTTGTTCGTGGCTCATCATAATTCAGCTGCTGATCGCAATTGTGAAATTCTTGAAATCTTTGAATTTGTATTTGCTGAAATTAAACCCTATAAAGAACTACTTCTTTGGAAATCTCAGGTGGATATTCATAAATTCTGGAACACACTACCGGCACCTTTGTGTCTTGGGCAATGAGCGCTCCTTGGACTGTAGCCTAATTAATTTATAAGTTGTTGAAGATTCAGCTTTATTCAGCCCGCTAAGCCACTAAAAGACAATCAGCAATTCCCTGATGAACCATTATGATAATCATATTCATCACATAAAGCAGGTACATGGGTTCTGTGTTTCGGGGTTAGGGTTTGGGGCTAGAAGGGTTTTACAGACTTCAAACATTTTTGAACCCAAGTACATTTTGTGAGCTCTGAACCCTGAAATAAACCTTCATTATATAATGAATTGCAGCCACAATACGCCTGAAGATTGAAGCTATGAGATTGCTACCGTGCAATTATTATAATTAGTTTTCAATATAAAGATGGTTCCGTTTACGAAAGTACTAGTCCGAAACTCCATGGTACCAGATTTACACGTTCGTATACCCCATGAAAAGCAGGGCTGGCCTGAGTTTATCCCCCCCTGCTGCACCCATTAATGTGTATCCCCATACTGAGCATCCCGGCGCTCTATAGGTCATCGATCAGTACGCCTCGCGAACATTCTGGCTGCACGGTCCGCATTATTAATACTGGTGGCTATCAGCATCGATGTGCATTGGGTGGTTACCTGATTGCATTGCATAGCTGCCATTCTTTCATGTTTCTTGACCTGCGTGTGTGGAAATCACAGCTAAGATTGAACAGCCATCCTCAAGCCTTCTCATTGGCTTCCCATATATTAAACACATCGTTGAATCCATGTACACCGCGCAGAATGTGCGCTTCAAGCGCTTGCTACTTGGTAGCAGTTGCAGCTGTGATGATCTACTGGCTTGACAAGAAGGTATCATGTGCTGGAAATGATTTCCATGGACACACACAACTTAGTTTTATGGCAACATACGGGCACTTCGCCCAGAAACGATCCTGGCTCTTGGGCTCCCCGTCTCTTGTCTATAATCTTATATTCTTTGCGTTTAGGGTTTAGGGTTGAGGGTTCAGGGTTTAGGGTTGAGGGTTTAGGGTTTAGGGTTTAGGGTGTGAGGTGGGATCCCCAGCAGGCTTCTTGATTATACTAGTGCTAAGGTCCTGGATTACGGAATTGGAGGGCGACCTTGATCCGACTATACGAGCAAGTCTTGAGTCCTCGAGAGCATCAGGTATGGTGAAGGTGGCCACACATCAAACCGTGAACAGTGATGGGGAGTTGCAAACCCGACGGACAGTGTTCCTTGCCCATATATGTCTCTATAGCTTGGTAGCTGCTAGCACTCAATTATATGCTCCGGAGCTAATTATTGTACTGTACTCAGGACAGGAGGTCCCCAACTACGAGCCAGCGGGGCATATACCCGCACCTTCGCCCAGACCATCTGCTCGCTCCAAGAAGCAAATGACACTTGCCTCATCATCAGGGTTTAGAGCAATCTACATCCTATCCTGCATTATTTATGGATGTAATTTAGAGTGAGGTCTCTCCGGTCTAGGGTTCGCATTATTGTAGAATCCAGGGGCTGCAATTATTAGTGGGATCTAACATCTAGAATACCAGTACATGGTGGGGGATTTATAAACAGCCCGATTAGATATGGGTGTGTGAGGAAGGTAGAAATTTGAAAGCTGGGGTTCTGTTGGGGTAAGGTTTGGACTCATCAGGATGTGGGATTCACCAGTGTACTCTAGACGGGGTCCCTAGAATTCTGCTTAAATGACATTGGAAATACACGTAGTCATATAAACGACAATTATTTAGCTATAGGGCATGGTGCAGGGTTTGGGGTTGATGGTTGAAAGGGTGGGGGCTGCTGCAAATTTGCAAGTTTAAACCCTCAGCCCGAAACCCGAAACCCTGAAGCAGAAACTTTCAACCCTCAACCCGAAACCCTAAACCCTCAACCCGAAACCCTAAATTATAAACCCTAAACCCTAAACCGTGCAGCACGGCTCACCTACCTTGGCCTTGAGGGCACGGTCGGTTTATGCGACATCCGATGGTAGCAGGAAGAGTTATAACTGGGGCTTTATTATAGGGTTTTTGGGTTAAAGGTTTAGGGTTGGTTTAGGGTAGGGTTTTTGGGATTCAAGGTTTGTAGGACTTAGGAGTTGGAATTAGGGTTTTACAGAATCATGGAAACAAGACTGAACATTGTTGTTTCGGGTTGCGTAGGGTTTCTTAGGTATTAGTATTATTATAAGTGTAGTACTATTACCCTTGTTTCCTTCATGATCATCATGCAAAGTACTGCAACGAGACTTCGTTAGGCCCCCATCAGGATGATCTGTGACATCGACACCAGCCATGGCTTCTAGGATCTAATGTTGCCCTCACTTTTGTTTATAGACCCGCTTTGTTTTCGCCGTCGCTTATTAAGGACATGGCCATTGTTTGGGTGACCCTGTTTAATCTGTACCTAACAGTGCGGGACCAAATCCAGACCATCCCTCTTAAAGTAATCATTCGGATTCGCGATCAGTACCATGGGAGCTTCAGCTCGTACTTCGAGTCGGCCCATTTGCCAGCATGGTCTGAAAGTCTCAGTGGCTCAGGGGTCATCGGATTGGAGCCGTTGGCCCTTTGATGTGACGGGGTCGTGCCGCGTTCAGCGTATGCACTGTACTCGGACTGCTGCTTGAACTTGTCCACGACGCGTAAGCGCTTATCACTCTGCGCCTCCCAGGCGTTGACGTTGGCCCTGCTGCGTGGCGGGCATGCCACATATTTTGATATCGATGCGTTCTCGAAAAATCGAGGGGGGGCTGAGGCCTAGGGTTGCCGGCCGTTATATCAGGGGCATTCCTACACATGCAGACACGGACCACATGACCAGCAAAGTAGAATCCCATGTACCACCGAATTAAATTAAGTATTGATTTCTAAGCGGTAGTATGTGTGGTAGGCCTCATGATCAGGTACGTAAGGAATGAAAGGATATATATATTGGGAAGAAAAAGCAGGTGCTAATGTGGGGCTGTTAGTTTAAATTCTCAAAATATAGCATTGTTCGTGAAGTCCTATATACATAATACGGTGAGAGAGCAGGTCCAACTAGGGTTGATGTATATACGTATATTCCCCAAAAGCCCAACCCGACATTCCTATTTATGCGTTATTCAGTCCCAGCTTGATATTTCGATTTATTGTTGCACATCCTCAAGTCCACTTGACTAGAATACCCTTAAACCACCTGTCAACAACACTTTACGAAGCAATCCAACCTATGTTTCGAGGTTTATGAAAGTATATCCCTTGATCAAGGCTATATACCCAAACCCATGATACATTAACTGACTAAGAAGTCGGACGATCGTGACCGTCATTGACATCCCGCAAAACAGTCCGTGTTACGTAAACTTCAGACCCCCAAAAAAGGTAGAAGTTGTTTGAAACATGGAGCTGCAGGGCATATAATATATAGGTGTACACGGATGGAGTACTGACACACCAGAATGCCCTAAATCTTGATCCCCGATCCGATAAACCTTAAACCCCTGAAACCCTTCACCCCAAACCCAGGCCACGGAACCAGATCGTCCGCGTGTGCCCGATGACTTGACCTCGGCACAGGCACTGGTTTTTGGCCTGCATTTCAAAGCACTAATTTGCCTCCGTAATACGGCATGAAAAGCAGAGTACGTGTGCTTCTTAATTCCTGTACCATAGCGAGAAACCTCAATTACAGTAAGTATTCTTTACAAACAGGGACCTACAGTGTATGGAAGTGGCAAATAATTCTCAACATCTTGAACTAAGGCTGAACCCATGGACTGGTCGCATGCTGATCTTGGGCAGCTGAGAGAATTCTTGTTGGCTGAGGAAGCAGCAGGACGTTTCCGTAGGGTCAGCAATGTCCCACTATGAGACCCTCATGTTTTAATGTCATAACTAGGTTTGGCTGTTATGAAAAGTTCCCGGATTATGCATATGTGGTGGGGGGTGTGGTGATCTTGCTAGTTCCCAAATCAGGCATATGCCATATAGGTTACATAGATATTGTGTAGGCGCTGTAGTTAGGATCTTGGTCTAGCTATTCTTACATTACAAATCATAGACAGAAGATCCCGAGGCATCAGAAACCTGCCAGCATCTATGTTCGCGAATGCCGCGCTGCGGTATTTTCGACCCCCTTCCGTAGACACGAACCAGATTTCTGTACCAATCCGTGAGAGCCCTCCGCGCAAAAGGGCGTGAATTCGTGTGAATCTGTAGGGGTTCGAGGCTCTAAAGTCAGGTCCCAGGGCACATTTTCATAGAAGAAGCGTGAATTCGCGTGAACCCGCGTGAATTCATAGAGGCCCTGCCCCCCCCTCTCCAACGGACCTGGCTATAGGAGACTCCCGGGAGCCTTGCAGTCCGTAGTCCGCTTGCAAATTGCAGATCCAGCTGCAGCAGCCTCACGGAACATTCATTGCAACTGTAGCTTTTTTAGCTTGAAGATTTTCCAAATAGTGATAGCAGCAGCTGTCTTTGGATTGCACCTAGCGATGTCTGCCAATCCTGATGTGTCTTGTCTGAACTAGTCCTTTAAACAAACGGTTGCACATGTCGCTAGAGTAATAATCTTCTCGTCCCCAGGTGCAGAATGCTTTGCTGGCCGCGCGGAAGCGTGTGACAAGGGTGATGAATGAACGTGTTGAGGTTTCTACTCCTGCGAAGCCGGGATCCAGGAATCTCCCACCTTCCAGCCCTGCAGACCCCATTACCCCTGCCACAGCAACACCTGGCGCCCCAAGCCCTCATGTGCCTACGAGAGTCAGTGGGAAAAGGCCTGAGCAGGCCACGCCGCTTCCTACCAACTCCCCGGCAATCCCTACTCCTGGTACCAAGCACATGAAGGCTGAAGGGCTGGAGCCTGGCAAACGCAAGTTGTTCGAGATCCCAGGCTACTTGGTAAAAAAAGTTTGTACTTGCTAGTACCACAGGTATTCCGAATCTTGATATTTATGTAATCATAAACCTTATACCCTAAATCCACCCCAAGCCATAAATCTTATAAGTCCTAAACACGAAACCCTAAAGACCCATACGGCATAAACCCCAAGCCCTATTATAAATCCTAAGCCCTAAACCCGAAACCCTAAAGACCCATATACGGCACATCTCTGTCCATACACCCCTGTTTCGCTCAAGCTTGCAAAGCCTGTCATGATGAAGCCAAACCATTATAGCTAAGGTGACGGCAGCACAATTAGCGCCAGTGCTGGCCAAGGCACTGCTGTTTTAATAAGATTTGCAACATCCATGTTGACTATATGGCTCCAGATAGCCCCATACATGTAGACTCTAGACCCTTTCCCCAAATGATTTATAGTACCCAGAGTTGAAGCACCTAGTCTGAGCAAGTCAGACTCCACGATGTAGGGACTTGTGTGTTACTTCTGCTTACAGAATTTAATATAGTCATGAGGTAAGCCTATATATTATACTTATAATTGACCCCACCTTAACATCCCCAGAGTGTGCCTCATGACAGGAACAGTGTCCGCGAATACGGATGATGAGGCGTTCAGCGCCTCGGAGACAGGGAGCGCAAAAGGCCCAGAAGAATTTAGCCATAATAGATTGGAAATCCAGCCGGGTAAGGATTCTTGAAGTATTTGAAATATGTAGCTATTGTCTGGAGCAAAGTGTGGTGTTTTTCTATCCGGATCCCCAAGCGAAGTGCTCCACATTCAGATTGAGAGTGTATCCACCCAGCTATTTTTCCCCTCCCCTGATAGGCTCAATGGCCAGCAGTACGAAGACTACAGCTCCTGGTCAGTTCAGGGTTTCAAGGTCTACCATCTACCCTCTATATACGTATACAGTTTCTTGAGGCCAAATACGGGGTATGCATATTTTTTGGTTTAGGCCGTATAGCTCTGATCACACATTTTTTATAATGCCTTTATTAGCTATGAATGTGAGCCCCCAGACACAAGAATCATCCTCGAACTCCACGAGCTCTGATAAATGTTGAACACTCGCTTCAACGGAAGAAACTACCAAGTCCCACATGTGTGGTGTTGGCGTATCATGTAAGGACGCACCCACTGCTGCTCCCTGCCCGAGTACGGTTTCCCTGGCTGAGGACGGTTTGAGGGTGACACACACATATAATGTAAGTGCCTGCACCCAAGTATATCTACATGAACACATGTGTTGGGAAGGCGATGGCAACATTTCGCGCTTTGCAGAGCAATGCCGCGTTTATGCAGCTCATGAAGGGGCGCTCCATGAGTTTTGAGGAGGATTCAGAGCCAACCCCTACCCCTGTCAGTGCGATGCCCCCACCCAAGAATGCGCCGACGAAGCTTGGGAAAAGCAATATTGTGGATGCATACTTGGACGACATCTACTGCGACAGCCATAGGCGATCCCCCGGTAGAAGACGAAGTGAGAGCCCTGATCCTGACGAGCCTGTACTTGCTTCTCGACTTAATCCTGTACATGTTCTATTAGCTACGCTCTCTTTACCAAAGACCCAGCAAATCCTACAGTCTGAGCCCTAATTAATATTCATAAACAACCCCAATACTCATTATCTAGTAACCCTTTATATTTAAATTCCAACCCCCTTACTTAGTCCAAAGAAACCATATACATGTATGTATCCAGTGCAACATTGAGGACGTGGATGCTGGGAAGCAGCTTCACAGATTGAGGGTTCTACCGGATGATGATGAGCCTATGCCTGATGCAGCAACGCCTGAGAAGGCCCGAACAATGGCTATCCCCGCAGGAATGATAGCAGAAGCCCCGCATGCATCGGTGCAATCCACAAAGCCCACGGCGATCCTTGCAGGAGTCACAATGGCAGCCCCATCCACAGAGCCAGAGCCTATCCCAACAGTCACAGTCGCAGCCCCATCCACGGAGCCAGAGCCTATCCCTGCAGTCACGCTCGCAGCAGCCCTGTCCACAGAGCCACAGCCTATCCCTGCAGTCACACTGGAAGCCCCATCCACAGAGCCAGAGCCTATGCCTGCAGTCACAGTCGCAGCCCCATCCACAGAGTTAGAGCCTATCCCTGCAGTCAGAGCCAGAGCCTATCCGTGCAGTCACGCTCGCAGCCCCGTCCACAGAGCCACCTATCCCTGCAGTCACACTCGCAGCCCCATCCGGAGAGCCAGAGCCTATCCCTGCAGTCACGCTCGCAGCAGCCCCGTCCACAGAGCCAGAGCTTATCCCTGCAGTCACAACCGCAGGAGTCACAGCTGGAGCTGTGCATGAGGTGCTGAGGCGTCCAAACACATGCGATCTGCAGGAGCATGGTAAGGGTGACACAGATGGAGTGGGCCTGGCTCGGCAGCCAGGGGTTCCGCGAACCCAAGTGCTGATGCGGGTGGGTTCTCAGGAGATTCCGGCAGTGTTAAACGTCACAAGACAGCAGGCTGAGGAAGCCGGGCTCAAGGTTTTGGGGCCAGTCTCGGCAGAGCATGAGCAAAGGATGGCGGGCATGAGCGATGTGGAGATGAGCGATCAGGAGCAAGGCAACGGAGCAAGGACATCAGGCGCAAAGAACGCCAGCAACAAGCAGGCATTGCAGGACTCCAATTGCAGTTACAACTTAAATTTCGGCATCGTTGTTGAGAATAAATCCCTACATTATTGATAGTCACCCCCCCTGATATAATGTATTTTTATGGTGTGTTACATACCGTTCGGATCCCTAAACTCTATAAGCCCTGGCCCTGAACCCTAAACCCTCAAGCTTGAATATTGCGTCATACGTCAGGACCCCAAGGTGGTTGCAAGGAAGAAGCGACGGCATGCCCTCTACATGCGATTCAGCAGGTCCACAAAGGGCCACTTAGCAACGGATGACTAGAAAATGTTTTGATGACTACAACCCTAACCCCCAAACACCTCCATGTATCAACCCTATGCTGCGATCACCTGGAAACCTTAAACCCCCCTGCGCCAAGGACCAAACTGCCCAGTGGAGGTTGTGCGAAAGTTTGCCGAGATCCAAAAGCGTTGCCTGGTTCAATATCGGAGGGCTTTATTAAAATCAGGGGTTAGATGTATTGGATGTCTCCAGCTGCGTATGGGAAATCGTGATGGTGGCCACGGTTGTAAGGTTTAGGGTTATTAGGGTTTATAGGGTTTAGGGTTTAGGGTTTATAAGGGTTATCATATCTAAGGCAACGATCGTGTGGGACGCCAGCAATTGTTCGAGGAGTTCTTGCAATGCGCGGGAGATTGGACTACCTCTGCTTTGGTGGTGAATGCAAGGGCCTTCTCCGCTGCTAGACGCAGAGGCGTTTACAAGTACTTCTCGGAGCAGGAGCAGCAAACTGGAAATTTGCTAAGCAGTACGCGTATAATCTAGATCAGTACCTCCTTGCAGGATTTGCTGGTGAAGTACCATGGGGATGCGGAGGCGGTGAGAGAAATTATGCAGCAGAAGGCCTGCCCCTCCCCCCTCAACTGCATTTATAATGCGCTAGCCCCATCAATCTAAACCCTCATAAACCATCAGCCCCACATAATATTACCCCCGATTCTACGGTGATCATTTATTTGTTAAGCTTCCAATTGCCAAACCTGGATTTCGCGAATTTGTTTCTTGAACGGCCTACCATGCAATCATCATGACTTGCAAGATCCTAGGCCAAGTCCAGCCACGACCAGAATGCTCTCATAGATATATAGTATTATCCTCATGATCATGGTCTTAAGATTAGCTACGCCGAAGTTCAAATGAAGCAACCATATATCTCCCCCAACCAAATCATATGTTTTCTTGAAAAGCCCATTCCCTAAATTGCAAGATCACTTTCTAAGTTAACTACATAATTTATAAATGAAGTGCGTGCAGCCCGTCAGGAAACATTTGCTATCCAATATATATCGATATCCCCAGGAAATTGAGGTTCGCACCACCCCAGTTCTCCATGTGGAATTCCAAAGCATACCAACCTTTGCAGCAGGTGGATGATGGCTTGGTTCAGCCAAATCCAGACCGCAAGGTGAGCCCTTTACCATTATTGAGTGCCCATGTACGACCTAGATTCGCATCCTGTGTCAGCAGATTCTACTTACACCAATTAATATCCAAGTAAATGATACCTAATACGCGGATCCGTAAAATTAAAGGGTAATAATTTAAATTTGGGAGACACCATATATGTGCAAGTGCAGGGCCAGCTGATGTATTTCTGCTGGGACAGCAGTGCGGAGGAGATAATGGAAGGTTCGGAGAACAGCACAAATGTGCAGCACCGCGTGCAGATGAAGCCCGAGGATGCTGCTGAGCTTGCGAGACTTGACATGATTTGTTAAATCCCCATCATGGACACACCCAAATGTTGATACTATAGAAGCCCTTTTAATTCCTGATTGCTCCCTCTATGTTCCATATATAGTAATAGGGTACCCCAACCTCCCCAACAATGTAGGTATTACCTAGACACCAAGGGTTATTTGAGGTTTATGCTCTGCTAATGTGAATGTAAGGAAGAATCCCGACTCGTTGAAGCCCACGCCGCCAGCATTCCTGAATGCCAATTTGGCGCTTCTCGAAGCTATCCCAAAGACTGCACAGGGTGGGAAGAAGGGTGGCAAAGGCAGAGGGAAGGGGAAGGGCAAGGGTGGTGCAGATGAGGGAAGTCAAGCAGATCCCGATAAGGCTATCAAGGTGAAGACAGCACTCCAGCAGGCCAAGGCTGTGCCTAGGTGAAAAGTTTAGAGTGTAAAAGCGGAACCCAAAAATGACCGAGTTCCATAGCTAGACAATTATTAGGCAGGACCCTGAATTATATATGTTTGAAATCTAGCCTTTAAGTACAACCCCCTAATTTCTATAATGAGCACTTTGGATTTTTTTATTATATATATGGGAATCCCAACATTTGTAATACCTAAGGCATTGGGCGCTGCCGCCAACTGCGTGCTTGAGTGCAAGAGTTGGGGGCGCGAGTTGGCTTCCAGCCAGACGTGAGGGCCTTAAAATCTATCCCGGTTGAACTCATAAGTCAGGGTATTTAATATGTTTTATGTTTATCTACAATATTACAAAAGCATCAGGCCGGAGCACCTCATGCAAGCGGTGCTTGTCGATGTGACAAAATACGTAGATGAGCTCGAAGCGGGCAGACAGCACGTGGAGGTTGGCATAATCCCTAATAATAATAATAAGGCTCCATGTTCATTAATTCGTACATTAATTTGGAAGATATTGGGCCCAAAATTAGTCTATAGATGTTACCTGCATTGGGCTATTTAGAGCGGGTTCGTTATTAATATCTATCTGGAGACTGGGGTGTAAAGAGTTCGTGTTCACTTTAACAACCACGGTCGTGATGTAGAAGGATGCGGGTTGAAGTGTGGATGTTAATGTTGGGGAGCCCTGTTCAGGCCGCTATCGCAAGTGGCAAACCGGAGAATGAGTTGCTGCTTGTGGCCCAGAATCTAGTGAGCATTATAGGGTCGTACAAGACGGCCGCAAAGCACGCCAAGAAATTGAAGGCGGCCCAAACCCCCAAGGCCAAAACCCAGCCCAAGGCGAAGGCCAAGTGAGGTGCCCATGATCCAGCAGCGCGCGTTGCATGGTACCTGCATGTGTGGGAATGCATGGAGCCCCTAGTTGAAACCGAGAGTGGGTGGTAAATACTTACTCATAATATACACCTTTACCCCGTCCAGGGATCCAAATAGCCCATGGGCCGCTGCAGGTAACATTCACAGAATTGTGGGCCCATACTTGGATCCACGTAGGGTTATATAGTTAGATATTCTAAAGTTTCCAAATGGCGTAATGTAGGTAAAAATTATAGGGGCCCAATGTACAGGTATGATTTACAGACATGGGGATATTATATTATACGTATTATAAACAACATTTATCTAGTATTTTTTGGGATTTGGAGTATAGGGTGAACGTAGTTAATTGTGATGTGGGTAGCAGAAATTTTAAGAGAAGGCAATGCAGGGCTATTCCAGCTGGTGGGCTCCAACGAAGCATTCGGTTGCCCACGTGCAAGAACCAGAGATTGATGGCTTAGGGGTGTCGGGTTTAAGGGTGTACGGGTTTCGGAGTTTAGGGGTTTAGGGGTTATAGGGTTTATATATATATGGGAACTTATCTGGGTCCTCATATATAATTGCAAAGCTGCCAAACTTGCTCATGGCGGATTGCGCCATTCTAGCTACGACTGCTGCTGTGTTCGTGCGCACCTTTTTTAAAAGAACCTAGCGCTGCATGCGGGTCTTGCTGATCTCAAGGGGGCGTCCCGCACTTCACTGGATTCAGCCCAATTATATGGTTTTACCCGACATTGATTTAAACATCCGAATGAATATCTTCATTATAAATTAGAATGATTATATACGCATTATTATATGAACATCCCATATTAATATATTAACCCTGTAACATATCTCAGACCAAACCTAGGTTGAGCTACCCCCATTTTGCCTACGCATGCAGTGCTGGGCCTGAAGCCATGACTGTAAGTGCTGGCAAAGATCCTAGATGCGTGCGTGAGATGCACAAAATGACCCGTGACAGTACAGTAGCATTCCAACCAGAAAGT
Organism: Symbiodinium pilosum; assembly: GCA_905231905.1. Lineage (NCBI taxonomy): Eukaryota > Dinophyceae > Suessiales > Symbiodiniaceae > Symbiodinium > Symbiodinium pilosum. The sequence goes on along the minus strand of CAJNIZ010046947.1, from coordinate 7,438 downwards.
CCGAAGATTCCTTTTTGTAAATCTCAGCTCCAGATACCCCAACGTGGTTAGATTGCAAATTAAAGTGTAGATACAGAACCATTGGGGATGTGTAGACACAGAACCATTGGGGATTACCTCGGCCCCAGCAAGCCACAACCTAAACTCCAATATCCTGAGGCCTAATTTAGACCAACCTGTTTAACCATCCGACTCTGTAATTAAACCCCTTTCCATGGCAACTTCCCTATACATATGTAGTCGACTATTGCTTTAGAAATCCCAACCATGTCCAAACAGGGCTGCGCACAATTCCCCATCGCAGGTGACAGCCACACAGCCTTTGCGGAGCATTTGATATCCAATCTCGGAATGGGGGTGGCTCGGGAGCATCATAATTCGTTTAGGGATAATCGGTTTATAGTTATATAACTAAATTCAGGAGAGATGGGACTCTTTAATTATAATACTTATTCTTATAACGTCACGTAAGCTGCAATTTAATCGTGTTCGATTCTTGACCTACGTTCTGCAATGCAAGGCTACAAGTTGTGCAGACCTCCAAACTGCGGCAGCTGCCTGTGTGAAGGATTGTGAGTTTGAAAATTCCACATTCGAAGCTTTGCCCCCCTATCATCAAATATCATAATCATTATCGATCCTCATATCCAAGTAGAGTCTTGCCCATAAAATATTTCCCGGAGTTGTAGAACTTCTAGACCCCCTGTTGAAGGAGAATCGGTCATCCTCTGCTCTTACATACAGATTGGCTTCGATTGGGAGCTGGGGGAAACATCCACAGAACTGCGAGCGTGACCTGTTCAGGGTATTGGGCCTTCCTATCGTTATTAAGATGCAATTGGATTTTTGTTTGGTTAAATCTTATGTAATACATGTAGACACCTATTTCTGGGATCTAGGACCAGCAGTGAGGAATCAGCACCCTGAATTTTCTCCTATTTGGCCAAATCAGTGTATGAATTCTAGCCCGAATTCTTGTATTAGATGGGTCCTGTTAACACGCCAATGGTTTCCGTAACGATATAAATTATACTGCACTAATATAAGAACCATGATGAACACACAGACCTGGCACTACAGCGTCGCCTAAGGATCCCTATGTCATTGTTGTGCCAATCAAAGACAAGTCGAAGAAGGACAAAAATGCAAGAACAACAATGAGGCTTCCTATCTTGTTGATCCACGAGCTCTTGAATTACTTGGCAGCAGCTCCATTACAATCGGCACATGTGTTTCCAAAACTATTTTATATTCTAGAACATACATGGGCCCTGGAAGTTCGGTATATATGTATAGGTCCCCCTAGCTCGTACCAAGAAATATTTAGAAACCCCAGCTGCAGTAATTATGATCGATTCGTATATTTAGTTTAGATTTGTAACCGTATACAGCCTAAACATCAAATGCCCATATATGTATATATATACCCTTTATAACCCTAAGCCTCCTAATAGGCCCCAATGGTGGCACTCTCCCCGCAATTATTGTACTTTGGAAATACCGGGGATTTCTAAGGACCGGCATGCCATACAATTCAGCAATGACCAGTTACAAGAGTTCTGGGACCATTGGAAAGCCAACATGGATCCACATCCGGCAACGAGCTCCAAAAAACTTCATACACCCATTGGGATTTCGGGCGATGATACCCAATACTCGCTGGCGGGGGCGAAGGCCTATGTCATGGTTGTCAACTTTATATTGCACGACCCTGCTCCTGGAGACCAGTGCCGCTTCCCTTGGTGTATTTTGAGGCATGAATTGAGTGTTGGCCCGGCCACCCTAGACCCCATCATGAGGGTTTGCACTTGGAGCCTCAACGTTTGTCATGTAGGAATATACCCACGACTTGGAGCAACAGGGGAACCATTACAAGGCGCCAGAGCAACCAAATCAGGTCAAGCTATGGAACATGGTCCCTGGTCTGTGACCGAGATGAGGGGAGATTGGAAATATCACTGGGAATTGTGGCGTTTGAGGAGATTCTACAATAGCAATCACCTTTGCATGTTCTGCGATGCGTGCAAGAAGCAAGGTGATACACAGTGGCCCTGACAAAACAGTACAGTTGCAGTAAGTTTGTTCTAGAACCGTATACGCCCCTAATCCACTTTAAATAGTCCCATAATTGGATTAGAATCCCAAACCCTTAAACCCTAGTTATAATTGGCTTCAATTCTATATTGACCTGGGTTATTATAATGGCTGTGAAATATCTTAATGGGTAAGGCCCTTGTAGCACGGCATCCCTTATAACTAGACTTACAGGTTTCACACGAATGCTGTCATATGGGTTCCAAATACCCATTATATTAACTACGGGAACCCCCGCACATAAGTATCAGGGCCTTGCAATCCAAAGTGTGGCAGGAAGCCCTGATCACTTGAAAACCCAAGCAATACAAGACACAACCCGAACTTTCATGATCTTAATTTTCAAAGCCCAAAATGCCCCGAACATCAAAAACCCAAAGCAAATCTGTTCATCCCGAGCCCAACATCATAACCCCCTGAAAATGCCTGAGAACATTCCCATATATGTATCCCAACCCCAAGCTTAGAGCCCTGCAGAGTACATATTATAATATATGATACACAGTGAGGTACACGCACTTCCACAGGTTTCGCGAGTTCCCTCGTTTGTCAATGGTTGATTTCGTGCAAAAATCACTGGGGAGCTACATCAGCCCATTGACAAGGGTAATCGGGTGGACACCTCAAATGTTGGCTTATTGCACGATGCACACGAGCAACCTTGGGATTTGCCAATGGCTGAACTGCGGGATATTACTTGGATTACTTGAACGCAGCGCGTTTGGCGATGTTTCTGAGCAGCTTGCTGAACGGCTTCGCAAAACTACAATGGACTTCAAAGAATACTGCCGAAGACACCACATTGCAGAATCTCAGCCCTTGATAACAAAAGGCCAACTGCACATCAGCAGCACGGAGCCCCCAGAACTGACCTTGAAAGCCTACCACAGCAGGCTGTTTGTCGTGTTCCTTTCTGCAAAGACGCATGAGATGCTGCAGATGGACAGGTTTCAGGAGGATAAGGAGCTTTTGCTTTTTCATAGTGCTGCACGGACATTGTCGCAGTGGCACTCAAAGCTTGAGCGGTGCTGCCTGGCTTCGTTCGTAGATTTTTTTTGTATATTTTCAGTTTTGATTTGAGATGGTTCCTCCATTTCCGGTGGGACCCGAATCGAAGGCGGGCGATATCTGCAACGAGAGGAGGCCACGGAGTTGAGAAACATCAGCGAAGCATTCCTGACAAGCTACAAGCTTTTAGCTTTGCAACATGCCGAGCGGAACAGTTTGCGGTTTCAGCTGCGACCGAAATTACACGCGTTCCAAGAATTGAACCTGGCCATGGAAAAGACATTGTACAATGCCCGCTTTAGGCACTGCTTTAGAGACGAGGACATGATGGGGCAGGTCAAATGTCTGCTCCGTCGCGTTCATCGCAATATGTTGGAGTGGCGAACCATTTGCCGACTTCTCTTGAGATAGGCCATAAGCAGCATCTAGATTCCAAATTTATGCGTGGCCCCTGGCTAGTAGTTATAAAGAAAGTACCAGGAGTATAGTGGGGAAGTGCTGCTGCCGGCTTATATGCAGTTGTGCGTGCCAGGATGTCAATGTTTCATACTAGATCCCTTGAAATGGAATCTTTATTTGTCTGTACCCTGAATTTTACCCTGTCATCCTGCGTATCCTGAGATCCCGGCGTATGGTCCAGAGAGCGTGTGCTCGCTCAGCAACGATGGGGCTAAAGGTGTTACAACTCTTAGAAAGCATGTGGTAGCTTCCCTATTTGAATATAGGCCCCGCTAGTTACATGAGTATAATTGAATACATGAAACCACTAGTACGTTTATGTAATAATAAAGCTCCACATGCAGTTCTTCGGTTCAGGGATCAGGGCCTGGGACCTCAAGAAATTGTGGGCTTTGGGGCTCTTGGCGTTATTTGCGCACCATAGCTAAATGTTTAGGGGTTAGGGTTTCGGGTTTAGGGGTTGGGGTTTAGTAATTGGAGGATTGTGCAATGATAATGTTTTTTCAGAGTGGGCATTGACGGGTTTGAACCAATGTCCCGCGGGGCCCGCAACTTAAGCAGAAACAAATATAGGATCTCTAATGATGATGAGTGGAAAAACCAACACAAAGTGAACTCAACATGTATTGCAAGAACATCCCAAGCACTTCAGGAGCCACCACCATACTCATAATGGACCCCAAAATTCATAGACGGGCCACTTCCTTTTCTAAAGAACAGGCCTGGTACTCTAAGTCGGCCAAGGGGACAACTTAGGGGCCTCAGACCTGTAAGTTGGTTTTCTGGAGCCTCATTGCCCAATGTATGCAACATTTACTGACATTGGAGCCTGGGGGTAATGAGTATATATATAAAAATATAGCAATTAATACGGTTCGCCCCATATAGTAACGTATATTATATTAAGGTCCTTAACAGCAACCCAGCATCAGTTACAGTAGTAAGTCATTCGTAGGTTCCTTGCGTGTGCAGGGCTCTAATGAGGTGGTTTCCAGAATTAAAGTCCCACTCTAGTACCCGAAAAAATTAGGCGCCGGAATGTCATCTATATCCGAAAGGGCCCATAATTTCGAGAACAACCCAATTAAGATAATTAGCCTGGCTTCCAAACTAAGTAACACGTAGCTGCTGAGGGCACTGGCCCCATCAACGGTCTTCACCTTTTCAGGTATACTAGGGGTCACGTAGACTCCAGAGCATTAGAATACTCAGCTAACAAGGAGACTGAATGCCCCCGCCCCACCCCTCACCCCCCAGCCCGCTGTCACCCCACAAATAGGCATCGATATTCTCCGTAAAAATAAAGAGGCCTTATGGCTTCTATTTTAGGATTCAGGTTTGGGCTTTTAGGGTTCAGGGGCTAGGAACTAAGAATTAAGGTGTGCAGTTTAGGGTAGGGTGGCTTATATATTATGGGTATTAGTGACTATATTCTCTTCTATATTCTACGGGTACACATGTATACAACAGAAATCGCAAGACAAATTCGAGTTCAGGGTTTCGTGGTAGTGGGAACCCTTTAAGATTCCGCGCTACAAGCTCAGCTCTCAAACCCTAAATTCATAGGTTCCCCCACTACCTCCCTCTATACTCCGCCCCCCCTAGGTTCCCCCCTTAACTAAAGTTAATTTGGGATAATTAGGCTTAATTAACGTTAATTAAGGGGGAACCCAAGGCCTCCCAGGGCCTTCCAGGCCTCCCAGGGCCTTCCACGGCCTGTCAGGGCCAGAGAGACCTCCCAGCACCTCGACCCTAGGCTAGTTAAGCTAGGCCAGGGGGGGTGGGTAGTAGGAAAACCAATGAGAAATCCTGGGCTTCAAGCTCACAAACCCCAAGTACCCAGGGAGCCCAATACCCATTAATTAAGGAATGTAGCTTAATTCATATTAGGGACCCTAATACCACCTAGCGTATATTCCTTAATCAAAGGGTATTTGACTCCCTGGGTACTTTCTTAGGGTTTGTGAGTTCCAAAGGCCAAGAGCAGGCGAGACACAGATTTGAAGGCCATGAAGCACCGCCCGTGAGCATCGGAGATTGCCATGTCAAACAACACGAAGTCGACATCGGGGCTGTACCAAACCTGGATTTCAAAACAGTGAAAATGCGGTCCCCTCTACTCCTCCTTAGTGCACTTAGGTTGAAAGGAAAGGGGACAAGTATGTGACCGTGCCAAGTGTCTGAACCAAACATAACTATAGACCGGACCGCTAGGGGCGTGAACTGCCTGGATAGCCTTTCGGGTGTCACCTTGGATTTTCCAAAAAACAGAGATCTCTATCATTTTCTCTGAATGCATTGTATCCCCATTAATGGGCACCCCCTAATAAAGGACCTCTAAGTTTTGCAATCACTCATCTACCTTGCAGAAGAGCGATTACTAAACGTCCAGGAACATCTGTCCTTGTTCCAGGTTTCTGCAGTTAATTCGCTGGAGATAAGCGGCAGGCGCTCCATGTCATGCCAGGCTATGTACATACAGTCCGCATCAGCACGCACACGCTTCCCAAAGGCTCTTAACTGTAACAATGGGACTTTCTTAAACACGGGATCCGCCGACGCACCCCCAAATATGCTATCAGCCCAATATCAAGACCCGCTCGTAGGGGATCTCCAATCTCTCGAAACCCATGTTATGAATCTTGACACAAGCCCAGATGCCCCAGTCTGCACAGGCCGCATGTGAGGCTGTTCTGGTACCTGATCATATGCCAAGTTATGACTGTACCCGCTCATTAACAGTAATCATAAGGGATAGAGTTTGGTTTACAGGCTATATTCCGACTCCACCACGAAAAATCAGTTGAGAGCACGACCCAGCTTACATGCGAATACCTCTGACAACCAGCAGGTATCCAAGGTGGTTTTGACATCCATACGGGGACACTTACCCCAACCCTACTTTGTGAGTATCCCAAAAGTCAGTACTTTGCATTCGCGTGTGATCCACCCTGAACCTCCATTGAGAGAAAGCTGCGGTGACCCGCAAAGCAGATATCCTAAGACTTCAAAATTTTCAGTGCTCACTACTAAGGAGTGGGGGTATGGGTTTATATGGAGTATGATCGATTTTGCTAGAAAAACTAGAAGGCGGATATATTAATAAAAAAAAAAAGATTTCCCAANNCCCCCCCCCCCCCCCCCATTTTCAGGAATTACCCATCTCCCCACACGGAGAAAACCAAAAAGACAAGGCAGGGCTTTTGCAGCTACTACCCCACGGGAACTTGAAAGCAATGGGCGCAGCATGCCATCAAGCGTCACATGCCCTTCTGCCTCCAAGCATGAACCCAAGACCTCGAACCTTTTCTAGACCTTGCTAGCCAAATATGGTGGGCGATCGGGTGAGAAAATTAGGCCACATCATCGTCCGAGCTCAACAGCAACAAGCCCTCCAAGCTTCAAATTATTATTCATAGTACTATTATTGCCATTACTAATATTACGACTAAAAATATTCTGATTACTATCATTACTATTTGGGAGTCCAGAAGCATGTTGCAGGTAGAGCCAGTGCTGATGCCTGTGTTTCGTTCATCTAGACCGACCGCAGAACCCCTTAATCAAATTTGGCTGCTATTAGGATTATAGTAACCAGAACTTAAGAATCATTTGGAGGCCCCTATAGTCAATGGGAATTTGGGAAGCACCCTATCATTTTGCATGTTGTGGCTTCGGAATCCGACCTATCATGTCTGGTGAGCCGTCTATCATTTTGTCAACCCAAAATGCTGCTTTCACATCCGCAGATCGCTGCAAATTATAAATAAGCTCCACACTAATGTAAAAAACGGCCGTTCTCCACGCATCCTCACAAAAGCAAACACTTGGCCCTGCGGACCCCACACAAGCACCCCTCAACCCTGAACCCATAAAC